>PVIU01010407.1:0-70261 GCA_004026605.1 Ondatra zibethicus | reverse complement strand
GGGAGGGGACCGGGAGAAGGGGAAGAAAGGAAAAAAAATTTTTATTTCTTTAATTATGTTCTTCAATGGAAAAAATAAAACAAAACAATGTATGAAAAAAAAAGAATGGCACTAGATGAAAGATAAATGTTTTTAGATCAAAAAAAAAAGAAATTTGTAATACACATTGCAAATTCTTCCTCTCCTCTTTCTTCCTGTCTTTCTCTTTTTAATTCACTCTCATTTAAGGTGCTTAAAACCAAAACCAAAGAGATATTACAAACTTATTGCACATTACAAAAGTCAGTCATAGAAGGAACAGGTATTTAGGATAATGTGTCGTGACCCTTCATTCATATTAATCCTGTTGTCATTAAGGACTTTCAGGCTTTGGGGGTTTCAAAAATATTTCATGTGACAAACACATTTTTTTATTTAGATATTTTTACAAGGTACCTTGAAGTTTTCTTTTAATGCAAATTCCCTTTTATAAAATTATTTAAATAACCTCTTGATTTTGGAATAGCTTCATAATGATAATTTACTAAGATAATAAAGATAGGCTGTGTAATTCTTATAAAATTTCCCTTAGCAAATGCAATTGTCCCAATAGAAACAATTGATACTACAATGCTGCTGCAAGCACACCTTTATTTCCTTATGATTTTTGTGGGTTTTTTTTTTCTGACTAAGTGAAAGGATCTGCAAAGCCAATGATGCTGAAATGGTTCTGAAGTCGCCTCAGCCTCTCCTGGTCTAGGACTGTTTCTGAAATCGCCTTTGATGCTGATGAAAGCTTTTGAGGATTGGTAAGTCGTTTTTAGAATGTATTTCGATTGTGCTCTACCATATTTTTTCTTGTGATTACAGGGGGTTATAACTTTTATGGAAGAAGACTACAGCAATAAAATGTTGTTTCTATGATTTCTCAACTGTTGTCAGGAAGCTGGCTATCAACAAGACTGATTACTGGTGATGACAGCCTTGTGCATCGGGCTGAGGTGGGATGTGTGTTCTCTCCATTGAAAAACTACTTTTGACCTCTTCCAATGGCTACAATCTGGAAGCAAATCACTACACATATCCAATACTCAGGAAGAGGAGAATCAAGCACCTTGTTCTAGAAATTGAGATATCCCCTATAAGCAATATTTGTAGTTCTTTTATATGGGATCTCTCTCTCTCTTCTTTTTCCCTTACATTCTTCCATTCTTCCTCTACCTTGTATAAGGGCAGACTCACTTGTTTTAGATATCATAGCGGAACATAACAGTTGGCATATTATGCTTTGCACTGGACAGCCCATATCTGCTCAGTCTGGACCATTCCTTCAGGTTGGCTAACGTTTGTATGTGCTGGTCCACTGAGATGCCTCCAGGTCTCTGATGAGCACATTTTCCAGAACCTCAAGATACTCCAGCCTTCCCTCAGCTGTTCAATCAATCATTTCTCCAAGAAACTTTGATTCTTCCTCTTAGAAAAGTCAATGAAAATCAAAGTCTGGCAATCAGATAGCTATTTTTAAAATTGAAAGCATTTCTTTTTTTTTCATAATATACACAATTGCTATTGATTTTGATAATAAAATTTACAATTTAAAAGCTTATGCCCTGGTATTTTATAGGTAAGTATTGATTATTCCTTTTAGCTTTAATGTATTTATTTATTTTACATCCTGACAGCAATCTCCCCTCCCTCCTCTTCTCCAAGTCCTTCACCCCATCCCCTCTTTGCCTCTCACAATCCACTCCATTTCTGTTCAGAAAAGGGCAGGCCCTCCATTGATATCAACAAGACAAGGCATATACTCTTATACAGATAATCATATTGACTTTCACAATTATATTTCCTTAAAGTTGTCATGTTTTTTAAACCTCTTATTTTGGAAGTCTCTCTAGAAGAAACACTGTAATATGTTTTTATTCATCTGACTTCAAATTTCATGCTTCCTATTAATTATGATAATTATGGGCACTGATTTATAATTCTATTTGAAATAATATAGTGACAGATTGTCTCTATTAAAAGTTTGGTTGTACAGAGAAATGCTTTCCTTAAAGCTTCAGAGTAGACAAGAGTATTTTTTAATCCCTTAATTTAGTTATTAGAGAAATTATATGGATAGTTATTTATTAATACAATTATATGGCTAGTTGTTTATTAATAATAAGTAGTTTTATCATATCTGAGGCAAAAAGAAAATGCTCTTTCATTTCTATATGAGATATGTTATCATGTTAGTTCACAATTTTTTCTCTGGAAATATTTAATATTTTGCATTTTTTAATTTTTAAAATTATAGTTTAGTTGTGACCTTCCTTTCTTCTCTCTCCTTCACACAAATCCTCTTATATATCCTTCCTCAGTTTCCTTTAGATTCATGGCCTCTTTTAAAAAATAATTTAACCTTTGAACATTTACATATAATATAATTTAATGCAATTTTATCAAATGTGTAAATCCTTAAACCTTAAACCTTATTAGGTTTTAAACTTAAATTTAGTAATTTAGGTTATATTAAAGAGAATATTTTTATTATTTTCAGACTTAAGGGTTTATGATTATTGGCAATAACTCTTTATTCTTTAGAAATTCTTCTATAGAGGCTGGAGAGCTGGCTCAGGACTTAGGAGCACCTATGACTCTCTAGAAGAACTGAGTTCAGTTCCCAGGACCAACACAGAGGTTCAAGCCCTCCTAAAACTCTGTCTTCATGAGAACTGACTCCCTAAACTGGGATACTTGGGCACTGCATGTACAAGATGTATGTGCATCCATATAGGCACACACACATCTAACTTTTAAAAAGGCTTTCAAAGTATACAGACTGAGCGGGATGTACATTTGTAGTTAGTATATATATGTGTGCACACACCCACACACATGCACATACACATGCACAAACATAAACAACTAATGAAAAAAACGAGGTCATGAATTTGAAAGAGAACAAGGTGAGATGTGCTAGCATGTTTGAAGGTAAGAAAGAGAGGGTGAAATGGTGTGATTATAACTTCAAAAAAATAAATATTTTTTTAAAAACCCTAATTACTGTAATTTCATTATTTGCTTTCAGTAAACATTAATTTGCTATACTTTCAATATTTTCCTTTCTTTATCTTCTCTTGTATTTGTCAATTTAAATCTTTCCCAGTGATATATTTTTGAGAATATTTTTCTCCCTATTTCCCATTTATTACCTTATTAATTTGTTTTAGTATCTTTACAGTTTGATGTATATAAATCTCTTGTTTCCATATGATAATCAAATTTAATTAAACAATTGTATAATTAAGACTAAAGTTTTTATCTGAAATGCTACTTTAAATTCATTCCACAGTAATGGAAAAATTTTCACCTGTTGAGAAAATACATTGAATTTCCAGAGGATGCAGGTTCAGTTTCAAGCTCCAGGATATCCAGCCCCTCTGACCATTGCACTCCAACCTCTGCTGTCATCCATACACACAAAGCACACACACACACACACACACACACACACACACACACACACACATACGTGCACAAACACATAAGCACTTAAAAAATAAGTTCTTCAAAAATTCATTCTAGCTTAGCTATTTGGTTTTCATTGTGGAAATATGTGTTTCAATAATAAGTACTTCATAACATTATTCCTTTCTAGTTGCATGTATGCATATGTGTATATCAGTGTGTGTGTCATTATGTGTGTTAAGATCCTCTTCCTGTAGAGGTTTAAACAACCATACCTACTTACAGATAATGAATGAGATATTAAGAATTCAGCCCTATTTGTTTTTAATAAATAAATTATGGATACTGAGTGATATACTTTAATTACCTTTTGTAATATATTATTATTACAATTCTTTAATTACTGTTCATATTTATGTTTGTGTCGAGTATTATGTAGCTGTGTGAATGTGCCCATATGTGTACATGCTGGTGGTATTCAGGCATAAAAAGACCAGAGGTCAAAAATCAGGTGTCCTTTTTGATAGCATATCTTATTTTGAGGTAGGGTCTCTCCTTAAACATAGATTTATGGATTAGTCTAGACCAATTGGGCAGCACTCTTAGGGTCCTCCTGCCTCCCCCCACACTCCCCATGGTCTGAGGTGTCCATTGCACAGCTGTGTTTGAGCTTTATGGCTGCTGGGAAACAAACTGAGCCATCTTCCAAGTTCCTAGAATTCCCTTTAGTAATATGTAATTATTTTGTATTTCACTGGGGTGGAAGTAATACACTGTGCTTATTTTAATATTTATGTATACATTTAATATAAATATTTAACATGACAATATATACTTAAGCACCCCATGACTCCTTTCTCTGGCATCATCTGGCATTTAGACTGGTTTGAATGCAGGGCCTCCTGTGGCACTCGCATGCTATCTCTGTCATTTATTTTCCTCTCAGTTTCCATTGATCTCCTTCACTTGCCTGCTAATCTGAACCTTAGTTTTATGCAGTGTTTTCTATTTGGAGATCAATTATTTGTTTATAATTGTTTTTCTCCTGTTTTTTCTATATTTTGCTTATTTTTCTTCTTGAATCATACTGTAATATGTATATTACATCTGTAATAGGCCTTCAGAATAAGTCCTATGACTAATTTCTGTCTTGTCTTCTGTTTTACCAATTTTTTGCATGGTAGTTCATCTGAGCATGAAACTGAAAATGGCAATTATTCTTCTCAAGAGAAGAAACACAGGATTTTAGCATTATATCATCTTTATTGTTGTCTAGATCTTATTAATTGTAGTTGATCTATTTTCTGCATACGCTCTTTAAAACCTTTCATTTAGTGTTTGATAATCTACAATTTCATAAAGATACATTTGTTTCCAGCATGTGTGCAAAGAAGAAAACATGTATCTCACATTTCATTAATGCTTGTTAAATCAGCAGTCTACAAGGACAGAACTCTTAGCAATGTTCTACAATAGCATGCATATCACTTAGTTTATGACTTATTAAACAATATGCCATTCCATAACAAGAGTTCATCCTGCAGGGAAATCTTTAATAATACTTAAACATACTTTTATGTTCCATTTTCAAATATATTTATTGTTGCCTTTTCCTTGATACACTTTAATGTTGGCGACTTTTCATTTAATGCAAAAAAAAAAAAACAACCCACAAACATGGTTCATCAGTTAGCAATACAGCCCTTAATGGTACTTCTGTCAGAAAAAAACCCAAAGATTTATTCAGGTGTTTTGTTTGTTTGGTTGAATGTTTTCCCCATAGACTTCAACTTAGTGTTCATGTACCTAGAAGCTCAAAGTTTTCACAACCACCTTCTGTGATTCTGGGTAAGCACCATGTACTGCAATTAGTAGAAATGAAACAGCAGTTGGTGGAAGCACTCTTTCCTTGTGTGCATCTTGGGAAAGGTGTTGTGCTTGTATTCCCATAGTATCTGTTTGGGGAGGTGTGAAAAGAATTAATGAATGAACTCTCGAAACAATCACAGATTCACCCTTTATAGAAATGGTTTTGGGAATGACATTAGTACTTTGCTGTCTGAGAATAAGCCAAGCTTGTTTAAAACAGAAAACAATTTTTAAATTATATTAAAATTTCTAATGTGTAATTAAGCTAATATGTAGATTATTTAGAACAAAATACTCACTTCCTAGCTACTCAAATTTCACTACCCCTGGCTAGAATGAAATATTGAAATAATATGCTCAGTTGCCAAGAAAACTTGCACGTCCCAAAGGTTGCCTGGTTTACTAGAAGGAACAATCTGGCTGCAGAAAATCCCTGTTTGCTGATTTTCTTAGTTGCTACAAGAGGATCATATGAAGGAGATGACTCATGTAACAAACTGAGCTCTCAAAATTATGCATAGCTCATTTTTCATAAGCCAAAATAGCCCAGAGAACTAAACTGCCCTGTGTATTTATCTAATAAAACATTTGTTATATTGCATTTTGTACAAATCAGAGTTTCATTCCCTCCACCCAATTTATTTTAATGTACATGTATGAGCTCATTCAAGGCACACAGGATTTCAATGCTTGCTTCTGGTTGACAAATAAAACAAGACCCAGAGACATGTCAACAATTTAAGTTCACAAAGTTTTTTGCTCTTACACTTTAAATATTCTCTTATAGTTTCTTTGAGGCAATACTCCTGATAAATAGGTTTTGCTAAGTCTAACAAAACTCAGATGTAAGCTTGCACATGAGAGACATCATGCTAAGGTATAATGATTTTGTGTTTAATTGCCAAAGTAATGTATATAAAGGAACAGGGGAAACATGCTTGAATAATTAAAGGAAGCACAAGGGTGTGTGAGGGAGGCAGACATATATAAGAACTTGCCTTTTTTAATCAAAAACTTTGTAACTCAAGCAACACAGAGTGATTCTTGAAAGAGATAACAAGAAAAGCCACAACACATGGGGTTAGTATGCAAGAGCTTGCCTTGTGAAGGCGAAGTTGGAACACCAATTTCAGCAACTGCTGTAAGACATCATTCCAGGTGCCTATGAAATACATTGCCTTTCATACTTCTTTAAAGAAATGACTTATTTAGTTGCTGGGGGTATTAAATGACAAATAATCAAAGTCAGTATATGCTAGAAATACCTGCACATTTATGTTCTCCCAGGACTGTTCATGATATTCACATCATAAGTCTAGGTGCCCACCTACAGTCTAATGTACAATGTAAAGGTGGTAATTGTCGGAAGTCCAAGGCCCACCCCCATCCCTCCTGGCCTAGGAAGTAGTGCATTCAAAAACATTCTCGATTCTCAAAAAGTTAATACATGCAGAAGAGATAGGTCCTGGTGTCATTGTTTGTGGGTTCTCCATCTGCCAACTTTCGCCGCCACATTCAGAGAGTCTGGTTTGATCATATGCTCATTCAGTCCCAGTCCAACAGGGCAGGGCACCATGCCCTCTTTCAAGGAAGAAGGGGGAGGGAGGAGGGGTGGGGGGGTAGTGGGAGGGGACTGGGAGAAGGGGAAGAAAGGAAAAAAAATTTTATATCTTTAATTATGTTCTTGAATGGAAAAAATAAAACAAAACAATGTAAAAAAAAGGTGGTAATTGTCAATACAATGGGGTACTACTCAGACAAAATCAAGAAAACCACATTGTTTGTAGGTAAATGTTCAGAATGAGGAAGATCATATTAAGTGAAGTAAGACCCAGACATACACATAGCACATATTTGTCTCTCATCTGTGGAATCTGCAACAGGGGAAAGATGTGGAATGGTAAAACATCTTAGGAGAAATGAAGAGCACCAGGGAAATCAAGGAAAGTTCAGTAAGAGAGGGTAATGGGAGGTGGTAAGGATATCACAATAAAATCAAAACTTTAGGTTAAAAAGATGTGCAAAAACTGCAATAAGATTTTATATAATGTGCAACACATAAATGCTGTGGAATAATGTTCTTGTACAGTGTAAATTGTCACTCATATTGAATTAATAAAATGCCAATTGGCCAGTAGTTAGGCAGGAAGTATAGGCAGGGCAACCAGACTAGGAAATTTCTGGGAAGAGGAAATGTGGAGAGTCAATCACCAGCTAGACGCAGATGATGCAAGATGAGAATGTCTTACTGAGAAAAGTTACCAAGCCACTCGGCTAAACAGAGAC
Source organism: Ondatra zibethicus (assembly GCA_004026605.1). Classification (NCBI taxonomy): domain Eukaryota; kingdom Metazoa; phylum Chordata; class Mammalia; order Rodentia; family Cricetidae; genus Ondatra; species Ondatra zibethicus. The sequence goes on along the minus strand of PVIU01010407.1, from coordinate 62,671 downwards.
AAGAAATATGGGTTAGTTTAAGTTTTAAGAGTTAGGTAATAATAAGTCTGAACTAATAGGCCAGGAAGTTTATAATTAATATAAGCCTCTGTGTGTCTATTTAGGAATGAATGGCTGCAGACCAGGTGGGGCAAAAACTTCTGTCTAGATATAATAAAATCAAAAATGTTGATTACTTGTCTCTGCTTGTGTTAATTTATAAATAAAATTAAATATTTTGTGCCAAGATCTTTTTAAATTTATTTTAAAAACAATCTTTCTTGTTTCACATACCAATCCCAGTTCCCATTCTTTCCCCTCTTCCTCCTCACCCCACCTTCCATCCCCATCTACTCCTCTGAGAGGGTATAATTTCCCATGGGGAGTCAACAAAGTCTAGCAGGACCAAGAACCTCCCTCCTATCTAGGCTGAGCAAGGTATCCCTCCTAAGAGAAAGGACTCCAAAAAAAGCCAGTTCAAGCATAGGAATAGATCCTGATCAAACTGCCAGTGACCCCACAGACTGCCCTAGACAAACAACTATCACCCACATTCAGGGGGCCTAGTTTGGTCCTATGCAGGTTGCCCTACTGTGTGTCTGGAGTCAGTGAGCTCCTGTTCACTCAGTTCAGTTTCTGTGGTTATCCCCATCATGGTCTTGATCTATTTGCTCATATTATCACACCTCCCCCTCTTTGACTAAACTCTGGGAGCTTGGCCCAGTACTTAGCTGTGGATCTTTGCATCAGCTGCTAGATGAAGGTCCTATGATAATAATTAAGGCAATCATCAATCTGATTACAGGGGAAGGCCAGTTCAGACACCCTCTCCTACAATCTTAATAAACCAAATAAAGAGAGTAGTATTGAATGGTTGAAAAATTCAAATTCAACGATGCCCAGGCTAAAACTTAATGAAAAAACAGGATCCAGGATGTTGCCCAATTTCTCTCCTGTCAAAGAATTTGTGAAATAGAATAGAGTAGAATGACTGGCCACTAGATTTATTAAGAAAAGTGAATAAAGCTTAAACTTTAATTTAAAGTTGGACCTCGTCTTACTTTCAAGGAGAATTGGCCTCTGTTTAGTGGAATTTTACACACAAAAATTGTATTCAACCCTTTACCACCCATTTTTTTGTCAAAAGAGAGAAGGAAGGAAAAAGTAGACACAGAGTGGAAACAGCTTTCACAGGTAAGAACACACTGTTTTAGGAGATGTGGTTCCTAGAGTAAATAATCACAACAGGCTCTTTCACCCGCTCAACCCTGAATCTGAGAAGCAGATCAAATCATAATATAAATGGATTTTTTTTTCAAAATGGATATGTGGTGGGATGCACTCTAACAAATCATTTGATTTTACAAATCCCATTAATAATTCTAACCACACAATTTAGAACCTTTTATCCTCAGGGCTTACCAAAACTAAGTCAAGGAAAAGCTCTATTAACAATGGGCAGGAGAATAGGGCTGTATGGAACAGAGGCCCAAAGAGCATGCAAGCAGACTCACAGGTAAGAACAAATCCTTTTAGCAATTACTGGCTTTGATAATACTTACAAAGATAGTTTCCTTTATCAGCTAACCCTCTCTTAACTACATGGGCAATCACATGATGAGAATTAAAGAGCAGCATCCCAACAAAGTGGTTTCAGATGAAAAACATGGGATTTCTGACAGGAAAATCATCAAAGGAATTAAAAAATGTCTTTGAAAATGTGAAAACTCCACCCCCTCTCTTTCTCTCTCTCTCCTTCTCTGCCTTCTCTACTCTCTATTAATAGTTCCTGATATACAAAGTAGATTTGACTTTTCTTTACATTTCCTGTTCTTTTTCAGAAAGGCAAAGTAAAACACTACAAACAACCCATAATGCAGTCTTAGATCTTTGATGCAGAAGATAAGCAGATTATTTGTGAGACAAAAAATTTAAAGTAGATTATTGATAATAATTTCTCATCAAATTGTGTCCCCATATAAGTGAAGCAGAAAAATAAAATATTAGAAAATAGGAAGGGATTAGGAGAAAAGAAAATATTTACAAAATCTTAAGGGAAAGTTCAGGTAAGTAAGTTTTATATACCAAAAGATAAAGAAAGATAACTGTCATAAACCTATAAATTTACTAAGTTCCTCTTACATTAGCAAATTACAAGAACGAATCTTGCTAGTCGTTAACAAATTGTTTACATTATCTGCTAAATGGATAAAACGACTGGAAGTGTTGCGACCAAAATTTATTTGTCTCACTTAGTTTATGAACTCATAACACTTGTTTCCCAGTGCTCCAAACAAAATTTAAGCCCCACCGAACAATAATTCTGTCGCCAAAATGCAGACAATGATCCTTCCAGGGCTATTAGCTTCATTACCTGTGCATATCGCATAATGTTCCTGAAAGACTGACTCTAAATGTTAGAGCAAATGGATTAATGAAAATTCCCTGGGACAAGATAACAGCTCTAGATGCTAGATTATTTGATCATGTTGTATTGAGCTTCCTCCCAGGGTGAAAATGGATAGAATGAATTAGATGCATCCTAAGTGAATTATTTTGATTTTCGTAAGTGAATTTCTGTAAGGTTCTTAGGTTCCACATGTCTTTCTGAAGCAAAGGATAGACTGGTCAATTTTTGAGAGTGTCTTTCTGGGGCAACAATTTGGCAGATTGGCTGGAAGCTGGAAGACCTCTGTATTTACTGGGGTTTCAATATTTCTCATCCCCACATGAATGACTGTGTATAAACACCATTCTGGACCACTGTTTCTCATCTCTGTAGCTAGTGGTATGGGAGGGGGATTCACTCTAAGTGCTGTGTCTGGCGCCTTAGGGAAATTTCTTTCTATATACTTACTGGAAAAACTAACAGCTTATCTGAAGAAGAATCACTCTGTCTGATGAAGATATGCATGCAAACAGGGAACATGATAATAAACTATAGGTATAAAGCTAAGTGTGAAAGAGATGATGTCGTCATACTTTGTGTTCTGACTAGAAATAATATTCAAATGTTCAGTAGCTTTTATTTATTTCCATTTCTTCTTTGCTTCATAACCCTGTTCTTCCAAAGATAATATCCTGTCCTCCCTATGTTGTTGAAGTAGATGTAGAGCGTAAGGTACTGAATGAATGAGATCTTTTCAAGGTATGAGGTCTTTGTATGTCTGTAATATAAATTGTTTTAACAGAGAGAGGATGGTGATCTCTGAACGAGGGAGGAAGGATCAATTATCTCAATATTAGGAGAATTAATATCCAGAGATATAGTAAGTCTTAGTAAAAGATACTTACATGCTGTTGATAAAAGAAAGGAATCTGCCCAGAAAGAATTATATGGGATAGAGCATAGCACTGAAATGAACCATAAATATCATCTAATCAGAGGGGGAAGCATTTGGCCACACTTCCAGGTCACGGTATGAAGCTGGTGTCTCAAAGATCTCATGCAGGCCAACAGGTTATTTCTTTCCCTCATTTAAGATTGTGACATCCTGAATGAAGCTGTGTGGGTTGGAGATGAAATAAGTAAGACTGTCTCTTTTCCTTGTTATTTTTTCTTGATATATGTAATTATTTTGATAGCATAGTGAAGTCAGTGGAGATAAGAGCACAGATTTTTAGTTGTAGGCCCTCTGCTCCCACTTTGTAGGCCCCGTAGGTGGACAGCAGATAGCCAAATTAGCCTGAGCCATCTCACTAGTTGATTTTATCCTTTGCATTCAGTTTTTTCTCCTTTACTTTAACATAGCCATCAAATTGTTTTTCTCCATACAGTTGCTTCACAGTTAAGTACAATATACCACAATTTTGAAACTGATACTCTCTCCCACTTAGAATGTCTAACAAACTTCTATTCTTTGACAATAAGATAATTATTTACATATCAAATCACAGAAAAGCATAAAAATTTCCCTTACAAAATGTCCTTAATTCATTTAGTGTCAGTTGGTTATATTTAAAATGTTGGACATAATTGGTTACTATGTATAAATTCTCAATATTATCCAAAGGTGTGACTCTGGCACATATTTCTGATATATTTATTTCCTGAAACCACTTTTTATCAATGTTATATACATCTGTTTGATTCTCCCTCCCTTCCTTCCTCTCTTCCTCCATCCCCCTTCTTTCTTGCCTTCTTTTAACTTGCTCCTCTCCTTCTTTCCTCTATCTCTCCCTCCCACTCATTATCTCTCCCTTCCTCCCTTCTCCCTACTCCCTTCCTCCCTCTTTCCCTCTCTTCCTTCCATTTTATGAATATTTCATTTCATGCCATGCACCTTCTGTTTAGTGAATCCAACAGGGAACACTGATGGAAAATTTTATCAGGGGCAATAGGAAATCAACCTGGACACAGGAACTTCTGTGCATCCAGAGTCTTCCAGAGAAGCTTGAGGTGTCACATAAGAGCACCACACACAGCTGAGGGCACTTATCACCTCCTGTGAAATCTAAAACTTGAATCAACTTACCACATCACCTATTTACTCCTCATACCCCCTGTAAACACTTCTGTACTTTCCCTGTTGACCCAAAGGTGGCTGTAGATGAGGGGCCAAAAATGTGTTATGTTGCCTTGCAATATGAATGGTGCTTCCAACACTAGAACTGAGCAGTGTCTGGGATTAGAAAAAAAAAGGGGAACATATGTGAATTTACTTGTGACATTATCACGAAGCCAATACCTTTTTATGGAGTGAAATATAATTTCACATAATTATATAGTATCTGTTTTTCCATATTCCATCTTGTGATACTGGAGCCCACATCATCTAAAGTTTCTTTAACCTTCCAGAGGCAGCAGAGAAGCCATTTGTGCTACAAACCAATTCAAATCTCTGGGAAATGTGTGGAAATGGAAGCCTGGAGGAAACACCTGCATAGGATGACTCCTTGTCTTAACAGCAGCAATCAGGATGTTCTTCACATGCTAGGAAACTCAAAGTGCAACTATGAGATATTAATTCCATGTAAACATGTTGTATTTGAATCGATTTCAAACTGGTAAAGGTTTTATTTCTTTCACTAAATTTGCATGGCTACAGTACATTAACAATAAAATACTGAATGTTTTAGACAAAATAAGTGTAATTTTCAGAAGAAAATGTTACTTATTTATAATCATTTACATTTTGATAAATTATATCTGAATTTGTATATTTTTATAAAGAGTTATACTTTAATTTTCAAATTTTCTGGACTAAGAATAAGTACAAAGATTTCTAGAAAAAAAGAAAGTAAAAAAAATGCAAAGAAAGTGGAAAATGCTAGAAGATAATGGGGCAAGTTTGTTATCTTCACACAGGCTGTGGAAAGTTTTTACAATTTGGAGACAATGGAATGGAGTGTATTTTTTAGAGCATGACTCACTTAAAATTTGTAATCAGGACATGACAAATTCTTCATTAGTGAATATTTAATTACTTAATTACTGATCAAATTTGTGAAACAAAGCAAAAAATATTCTTATGAAATCTACTGTTTGAATGGGTCAAATGAAAGCTTTTTAATTTTATATTTTTTAACAGTTAAATATTTACTCACCATAGAAACAATGGGAATGTATGTGTGCTTAAATTTATACTTATTTGTTCCCACTTTCAAAAACAGTATGCCATTTTTGAAAGTATGCCATTGCATTACAGCTAGTATCCACTTATGAGTGAGTACATACCATGTTCATCTTTCTAGGTCTGGGTTACCTCACTCAGGATGATTGTTTTCTTAGTCCTGTCCATTTGCATGCAAATTTCAAGATGTCATTGTTTTTTACTGCTGGGTAGTACTGCATTGTGTAAATCTACCACACTTTCTTTATTCATTCTTTGGTTGAGGGGCATCTAGGTTGTTTCCAAGTTCTGGCTATTACAAACAATGCTGCTATGAACACAGTTGAACAAATGTCCTTGTACTATGATTGAGCATCCTTTGGTTATATGCCCAAGACTGGTATTGCTGTGTCCTGAGGTGGATTGATTTGCAATTTTCGGAGAAAATGCCATGCTGATTTCCAGAGTGGTTGTACAAGTTTGCATTCCCACCAGCAATGGATGAGTGTTCCCCTTACTCTACATCCTTCCAGCATAAGCTAGCATTGGTGTTTTTGATCTTAGCCATTCTGACTGGTGTAAGATGGCATCTCAGAATTGTTTTGATTTTCATTTCCCTGATGGCTAAGGAAGTTGAATATTTCCTTAATATTTCAGTCATTTGAGATTCTTCTTTTGTGAATTCTCTATTTAGATCTGTACCCCATTTTTAATTGGATTATTTGAAATTTTAATGTCTAATTTCTTGAGTTCTTTATATATTTTGGAGATAATTTCTCTGTCTGATGTGGGGTTTGTGAAGATCTTTTCCTATTCAGTAAGCTGCCTTTTTTGCCTTTGCTTCACAGAAGCTTCTCAGTTTCAGGAGGTCCTATTCATTTATTGTTGCTCTCAGTGTCTGTGCTACTGGGGTTATATTTAGGAAGTTGTTTCCTTTGCCCATGCATTGTTGGCAATGCATTTTCCCTTTTATCAGGTTCAGTGTGGTTGTATTTATATTGAGGTCTTTATTTCATTTGGACTTGAGTTTTATGTATGGGGATATATTTTCAGTTTTCTACATGTTGACATCCAGTTATTCCAGCACCATTTTTTGAAGATGCTTTCTTTTTTCCATTGTATAATTTTAGCTTCTTTGTCAAAAATCAGGTGTTCATAGGTGTGTGTATTAATATGCGGGTCAATTCGATTCCATTGTTCAACCTGCTTGTTTTTATGCCAATACATAATTGTTTCTATTACTGTAGCTCTATAATAGAGCTTGATGTCAGGATTGGTGATGCCTCCTGAAGTTACTATATTGTACAGGACTGTTTTGGCTATCCTGGGTATTTTGTTTTTCCATATGAAGTTGAGTATTGTTCTTTCAAGGTCTATGAAGAAATATGTTGTAATTTTGATGGGAATTGCATTGAATCTGTAGATTGCTTTTGGTAGAATTGACATTTTTATTCTGTTGATCCTACCTATTCAAGAGAATGGAAGATCTTTCCATTTTCTGGTGTCTTCTTCAATTTCTTTCTTCAAAGACTTAAAGTTCCCTAGTCTATGACACTAGAGAAGCTAAGTAACAAGGCGAACCCTAAGAAAATCATATATAGATCCTCCTTGGAAGGGGAAATAGACAAGATCTCCTGACCGTGTTGTAATCATGGGTGTGACTGGATACCTTCCTCAGTCTAGATATAGTAGGGATAGCCTTGGATCTTCCTCAAAGCTATGTTCCCTATCTTCTCTGATGAGTGGATGGGGGTGGGGTGGGGGGGGAAGTGGAGAGAATGAGAGGAGGGGAGGGAGTGGGAACTGGGATTGGTATGTAAAATGAAAAAAAAAATGAAAATTTGTTTTCTTTTAAAAAAAAATAAAAGAAAAAGAATGTATGCCAAAGGAATGCTGAAGACTTTTAACTCTGGATCATGAAGCATGTGGATGGGACCTGCATAGTCGCAACATCAGTTGACATGCCAGCATAAATGGGGGAAATCTCACAAGGCCCCACTTTTAAATGAAAAGCTATGGACAAAATTAATATTTGCTGAGAGAGATGGTCAATATTCTATACAGATGAGGTTTCTGATCAGCTATCCAATCTGAAATGGACACCATAAACATATGTTCATAGGAGTAACACTAAGTGAAGTCAGATATTGTTTATGTGTGTTACAGCAATGATAAAATGAGTAGATATTGGGAAAAGAGTAGAGAGGACACAAGAGATGATAGAGGGCAAAAGAGATGTGGAAAATTGCCAGCACAGTATTCATGTAAGAAATTCTCAAAAACACTAATAGCTAAATTAAAAATGAGATATCACAGCTTATAATTCTATGTAATATCTAAACAAATCAACGTAAGTCATTTACATAGTAAGCCAGGAATTGCACTGCAGTCTGGATGCATGGCTGCATAAGTCAGCATATGACAGATTTAGAATCCCTGGTAAGAAGAATGGGTCAAGGGGACATAATGTACACACAATGTGACACTATTCAGTTGGCTTTTAAAAGTGAAAGCATGTGGGACACAGGTGAATCCAGGGACATCATACTTAATGAAATAAGCTAAGCATAAAAAAGAGAGAAAGCATAGTCTCACTGTACATGCAATGTCTGGAGTTACCAAAACCGAGGCCACCATGTTCCCTCATACCTATGTATGTAATGTGTTTGAACATTAATGATAATAGATCATTATAAAATGCATTCCATTTTATTTTATATATTTGTGCATAGGTGTGAATGTGTATACATGTGTATGTTTGCACACATGCATGTGTTGGTTTCTGAGGAGGGACCCTTAGAGTCGGAGTTATATCCAGTTGTAAAGGGTCATACCTGGGCACTGGGATCTGAGCTCAGGTCCTCGAGATAGAAGAACAAAGGTTCTTAACTGCTGAGCCGTCTTACAGTCCCAGTCAGACTAGATTTCTAAAAAACGTTATCACTACACATGCAAAAGAACAAAACAAACACCAAACATAAACAAACACAAAGAAAAAAAACTGACAAATTTAACATTCTAAATAAAAATCTTTGTATGTTACTTGAGGCTCTGTGAAGCAAAGCCATCAAGCCTACCCCTTCCATATGTACACTCTTCATCAATTATATAAAAGAATTCTACTGCTAAGGAAAAATAAAAGAACCTAAGAGCCGTCATTAAAAATTTGTGTTATTTTCTCTGCTTTAGCTTTTGAACACCATCTCATCTTAATTTGCCTCTTGTTTTGTATTATAACACAAAAATTCCTCTCCCTCATTCAATGCACTTAAAATATGCCACATAGTGTACATTAAGGTTCAAAAAGACAGTCTATCCCCTCCCAGGGCTTGGAGTCCACCGAAGAAACCAAGCAGTGAGAAAGGCAATTTCGATGTTGGATGACAATTGTCAGACCCTGTTAAAATTGGAACAGTCCTAAATGACTGAAGGGAAAATATACACCTTATCTGATGGGCAAGGATTTTTCTAGGGGAGCTTGTGGGAGAAGGTGATACTCTTTCCAGGCAGGAGAATTGAGAGAGGGGAAAGCATAGCCACAACAGGAACCTAACTTGCCACTGTTCTGGAGAAGGCAGATTCAGACCACTTGGATTTTATATTTAAATTAGATTTCATCCTGAGGACTCCAGAGAGCCATCAGCAAGATTTTGGCAGTGGAACTGCTGTTATTAGGTTTGAGGTCTAGAACATCAACTCTCCTGCAAGGTGTAAGATAGATGGGAAGAGGAAGAAAATAAAGCGCTTACTAGACAATTGAAATTACTTGGGAAATAATGATTAATGCTCAGAAGGAAGGAGTTAGCAAAGGGGACAGAGATGGATAGATAGAAGGAGAGTTGTTGATCAAGTTTAAGTTTCAAGCTGCCAGACTACAGAATTCCTATACCCAGGGTTTCCTTCTTATAGGAAATACATATGCTCATAAAATTTAAATTTAAGATGAATTATGAATAATTTCTATCTAAAATTGAGAACAAATTTATAAAAGAAAATCATCCTTGTTTATTGAAATTTGGATTTAGCCATATGTCCTAGATTGAATCTGTCAACTGTTCTGCTATGATGCATTAGACCAAGTACCTTTATTATTTTTCTCAAACTTTGGGGTTTTGTCAGGTAGATACTGCTTTATGTTTTGTTTACTACAACTTGGATCTTTAAGTCAGGGATATGAGATCTCATGAAAATTGGAAATAGAATGTTGTTTCCCACAGGCTATAGAGGTTTTGAATGTGTTGTAGGACAGAGGAAGTTGGCCAGTGGGTCTGAACTTTCAGTATGATATGAGCAAGAATTTCTGGTGAGCTCCCACCAATTGGAGTGACTATAGATAGTGATAATACAGTGAATACTCTTAAAACCGAAAGAAACCTTGAGTGTGTTATTTATAATAGAATGATGCATAAGAAGATGGATGTGTTTAGGTTGAGTGAACATTACAAAATATATGCATGCATGAAAAAAACATGTGACTCCCTGTTATAAACAATTCGCATTTGGTAAAATATACATAAAAACAAATTTAGAGGTTTTAAAGATCGGAGGCTAATGCAAAAAGCTATAGCTGGCCACAGTGCTAGGAATAAGTTGAGAGCTAGTCCTGAGAAGCTACAGGCCTTCTGTATCACCTCCTCCTAGGACGTGAGAACTTGGTAGAAGGTGCTAGAGAATAAAGAAGCATGATGGAAAAAATGGGGCCTACTGAAAATGACAGACCTGCACAAGTTGAGCTCTCTGACATTCTATCATGGGAGAGGAGGGGCTCCTGAAGCACCAATCCACACCTAGGAGCCAATGGATGCCATTAATTGCTTAGGTGGAAGACTCCGTTTTCGTCATGGATGTAGTGACTGTTATATTGTCCTTGGTCCAGTGAATGATCTCCAACCCATCCTTTTGCAAAAAATCCTAACTTAGTGTATCACACAAAAGACAAGCATAAGAGGAGAAGTTGGGAAGAAGGGGTTTAGTGGGAGTTGGAGGAGGGTAAGGGAGTAATAAGGGATAATTATCATCAAAGTATTTGATATAGGTATATTAAATTTTCTAAGAATAAAAATAAAGACGGGGGAAAGGAAACTAAATTTCTTAACTACAGAATAAATTCAAACCAAAGAAACTGAATATGCTTATTTTTATTGTGTGGGTTGCCTCTAACTTCCTCGTTAGATTTTTATATAGGAAAGTAAAGCAATGTCACAGTATTAGAGACAATGAATTGCTGAGATTCCTAGGTCAGTAGTTTCTTTCTTCCTGCCATGTTTAGAGTACTGAGAAGGAGATACTGGAAGTAATGTCTGAAGTAGCATTATTATTAAGCACCACAGGCATAAGCTCATTTACGTTTTTAACAATTACAGTAGTACACATTAATGGTATCCCAGCCTTAAATTATCTGCTTGGTAAAGGTGACATAGAAAGGCTCATGGATTCATGAGAAATAATAGCATCTGGCTGTGAGTACCTAGGACATGGGCATACACAGGTTGGGGACAGGCCACCACACTGCTAAAAAATACCCTTTCTCTGTCTCTCCTTTCCAGATTGTTTGACAAATCCTTGGAGATTCATAAGTTGAAACCATATAGCAAGTTTCCCTGGTGGTTCATATGTTATAACTGCACCCTCTTTCTAGAATTTTATAGAACCTTACTTGAGTTTGTTTTTTATAATTAAAGAAACTATATTTGTTGCCTGTCTATGCGCAGAGCCTGACAAAGCTGGATGGCTGGTGCTATTTTTGAAATCTCTATGTTTTCAGTCCATTGGATGGAAGCCTTGTTTTAAATTACTGAGAAGACCGTGATGCATCCTCAGGCATGGACACTCATTTCAACTCACATCAGCATTTCTGTTTAGATGTTCTTTTCTTCATAAATGGTCCAGTTTTCCACATCAGCTTTTGCCAGCATTAAATAATTAGATAAAAATGGATGTGATTCTGTGACATTTGCCAAGGAATGTATCTTGCTCATTAGGTGTCATTTCATATGTTTCCCGTCCTGTAGTTCATATTCGTACTGAAAATCTCTTTGAACATGAAAAGCTGGAGCATGTTTTGAATAATTGAGGTGCTATCCTTACAGTTTGGTTTTTTGTGTGTGTGTGTGACTTTAATAAAACCACCAAAGAGTTCATCATTTTAAAAACTAAATAGTATTTAAATGAGGAACTCTCATGAAGCAGACCCTTCAGATATGTGTGTTCACATACATGCACATATCTGTGTATGTGTATTCTATGTTTTATTTCTGCATGACAGTAATCTTGTAAACTGTTCAATTCGGGAGGCTTCGTCTAGGCTCCTCGAAAGCACCTCATAATTTTTCCATCTTATAGTCTAGATATTTATGCATATTTTTCTCCCCTAAGGCTTTTTCAATTAGCAACTTTGTTTAATTCATCCTTATATATCCCATGATGGCTAAACACAGCTTTGCATACTGTGAGTGCTTGTTAAATGTTGTTAAATGAATGACAGAAAAGTAAATTTTGCTTATTTGAACCCTCCAAACACAAATATTTTAATGTAAATGTAGTAAATAGTCTTCATAAATTTCTTGAATACTTATTTTTAAAGTTATTTTCAGTCTTGCCTCCTCTCTCTCTCCCAATTGTGTTATTGTGTTATTCTCAATGCACTATGCAAACAAGAGTACATGCATTTCTCACAAGTTACATATGGATTTTGAGAACAATTTGTAGGATTCTGTTCTCTGTCCCCATCTCACAGTTCCAGGATATTGATTCTGGTTATCAGGCATAGTGTACGTTCCTTAACTTGCTGAGCTAACATATCACCCTACAAATTATTTTATTTCTTATTCATATACTTGATTTCTCAAATATGAAACTATTATTTGTATCTTTTTAAGTTGTTTTTATTGAGCTATATATTTTTCTATGCTCCCCTCTCTTCCTTTTCCCACCCCTTCTACCCTCTCCCATGATCCCCATGCTCCCAATTTACTCAAGAGATCTTGTCTTTTTCTATTTCCCATGTAGATTAGATCCATTTATGTCTCTTCTTAGGGTCTATCTTCTCTGGGATTGTGAACTGTAGGTTTTTCTTTGCTTCATGTCAAAAAGGCATGCATGAGTGAGTACATATGTGTCTTTCTGAGTCTGGGTTACCTCACTCAATATTATTTGTATCTTTAAACAACTATTTTGAGCTACAAATGTAGATTTAAAATAATTAAAAATTGAAAGAAAATACTTGAAATTTTATTGTCCTGCCTTCTGATTGTAAGATTTTGCATGGGCCACTGAAAAATCATGACTCTCTCAGTTTCTAATGCATCAGTTGAATTGTTTAATAATGGAAGATCTCATAAGTTTATTATATGGGGGACTTTTCAAGACCAGACACGACCCCAGAATAGTCAGCTAATGCTGCCTTTCTCTTCAGAAGATTTGAAAAATACAAGTTATATTATGAATAGGAAAGACACTCATGATTTGAAATCTTTTAATGTCATCTGCTTAATTTAAGTGGAATGAAACCTAATTGAAGGCCAGCTGTCTGCATAGTGGAAAAGCAGCCGTTAGGTGACAATTAGTTGACAAAGAAGGAAAAGAAAGTCAGAAAGGGAAGCACTCAGAAGCAGGGAGAAAGTGCACACTCTTTCTGCTCAACATCTTTGCCCATCCTGGGATACAAAAACAGACATCATCTACATTAGTAGCTTGTAATGAACATAAAATTTGAATTTCTTTGCTTTTTCTAAGAAACGTAAATGTTTATTTTGAATAATAGTTTTGATCATATATATATATATATATATATACATTTTTTGCATTTATCATAATAAAACAGCTCCACATACAAACAAAATCTCAGGACACTTTTTAAAATCTGTTGATTCAGGAACAAGCAGCATGTGGCTAAAACTAAACTGAACTCATTTGTTTCTGCTGGGTCATGATGCCCTGGAGGCTGGCTAGCACTCTTGATGTCACTCTCAGTGACACAAAAAGGAAGGCAGAACAAGGCATGACTGTATCAGGACTCCAGAAGGGGAGGTTCTAATAACACAGAAAAGAATCAGTTCAGTTTCAAAGCATTCCCACTGGGATTGCCCATGGCAGTCCTAACTCAGGATTCTAGGTCACTGACCTAACTAAATGAAGTTGCATCCATCACCTTGCCTCTTTAAGGCCTCCAAAGGAAAGACTGCAATAGGTTTGCTGACAGTGACAAGAACAACACTGCTTTCTCATATTTGAGGATGAAAACAAACCCAATGAGTCCATCATCTTTCTCCAATAATAAGTCAAACGAATCTCTTTATTTCCTCAACAGAAAAGGAAAATGAAGAGAGTAAAAGAAGGGCACGCATTACAAAATATACTACAGACACACAGTTATTTGTAGCAGTTCTGATTCATTAAGACTGTTGAGGGGCTTTGGTCATAACTTAGCTGGTAAGGTGCCTGCTAATCAGCTTGGGGACTTGAGTTTAACCCTTTAGCACTCAGATAAAAAACCATGTTCCTTTGGTGCTGATGTTGAGGCACATAGATCGTTGGGACTTGATGGCCAGCTACGCCAGCAGAATCAGTGTGTTTCAGATGCAGTCAGAGAACTGTTTCAAAAAGTAAGGTGAAGTGAATATGGGGTAGTTGAGAAGGAATTGAATACTGTAAATGATTTTATTCCATTGTATTCAAGTATGAAATTCTTTCTAAGAATAAAAGGTAATAAAAAATAAAGTGAAGAGAAATTGAAGAAGATATCTGGCCTCTATATATGAACAGTTGCACAAGCATACATGCACACATGGGCAAACACACACACACATGTGGGCACAAACATGCACACACATAAATAATAATGCAGAAAACATATTGGCTATGTAGTCTGTTTGTTTTAATGAATAGTTTTCAAAGCATATTCATTTACTTGATTTCCTATCTTGTATTAATAATCTATGTCAAGCTGTTCCTGTATCAGGAATTCCACCAAACATGCAAATCATTGGCTGGAATTTTCTTTTCATCAGATAGAGTGTGTTGCAGTTACTCTTGAAAGCCTCAGGGAATAAGACCAAAGGACTAGAGGTTTGGGATCATGCATGATCAAAACGGCTTTTTAGCACCTGAAGATGCTCAATTATTTGGGCACGTTGTGCCCTATCTGTCAGGAGAAACCTCAGTGGTTTCCAGAACAGAAATGTCCTTGTATACAGATTCAAAAACTGTACCTTGTAATTCAAGCACGGACAGCTCCTTTGTGAACTGGGACAAAGCAACAACTCTACTTCAGATGTCCTGAATGTTGCTGAATTTCCAGTTTGCTTATTTAGGAGATGAGCTTATTCATTTTTTGAAAACTTCCCAAAGTCATCATATTATTTATGTATTTAAATTTTTTTAAAGTTTAACTCGATGTGGGTATGATAAATAGCCAGATACTGCCAAGATGGGTGTCACCATGCAAACCACATTCATTTCAAGAAATGAAGGTATTCCAAACCTTGCTTTAATAAGTATTTGTATAAGAAAATTAAAATCCCAGTTTGAAATATCTTTTGCTGAAACTGTTATTGTCAGGCATGCACTGTTCCTGTTTTCTCTCAGAGTAATTAGCCTGTCAGTCATTTAACCAGTGTAGACACAGAAACATGAATTCAATCCTATGTAGATAAAATAGGTGTTTTCTGTTCTTCTTTCTGCAAGAAGAACACAATTTGTAGATTGCTGTTAGAAGTGACCACTGAGTATTAAGACATGTGTTCAGTGTTTTGCACCTAGAAATATCAGGTTTTCAGCAGCACATATTTTGAACAGGAAAAAATTGCTTACGAGTAATTTTTAAGCTAATTAACAGCTTCTACATTCTACTTGATATCAAGCATACCAGAATTATGTTTAGGTAGCTGACTCTGTCTCATCATGAGGTATTGAGCACATTATATGTGCAATATGTTGATGTTTTCATCTGTAAAATGGTATTATTTATACTTTAAACATTTATTCTGACTATTACATAGTGTAAGTTAGAATTGTTGCTAGCTTCATCTATTATTATCTTATTCTGAACTTATCTCTTCATATAGACATGAAAAATACCTATATTCACTCTTTTCTAAATTTGGATACATGTGACTTATCAACTTATAAATTGCATAAAATAGTTTGTAAGTCAATACAAATAAGGAAGTAAATAACGTTAATTGAGACATTTAACTGTGAAGTTTTAAGGATGGGGAGAAGGTTTGCTGAGTGAGGTGTTTGCCATAGATGTGTGAGGACCTGAGTTTGGATTCCCAACTTTCACATAAAAGCCAGCTATAGCACCAAGTCTTTGTAATCCCTGATGCACTACGTTGGGGGTGTTCATGGCCAGTCATCATAGCTGAATTGATGTGTCTCAGGTTCAATAAGAGACCCTGACTCCATACATAAATTATAGGTGAATGAGAGAGACAGTCAATATCTGCCTTTTACCTCCACATGTACAAGCAAACACCATCACATGTGTACACCACAAAAGAGAGTCATATAGATAAAACACACACATAAGATACAGAAAGATAGGCTTCACATCACTGTCAATGCTGTCCTCACTTGAGCACCTAATGCTGTGTTTAAACCCCCCAACTGAATACAAAAATCTAACACAGTCATATACTTTCTGCAATTATGTGATTCATGTCAAACTGCATGTTCAATTAAAGTTTCAGCAGACAGCACTTTCTACATGAATTTTAGTTATCATTCCTTATGAGTACATGCAACGAAGCTCACAGAATGCTCAAAATCCCTGGCAACTGATTCCCAGCATGCATGCCCTTTTGTTAGACAATGCCTGATTGTTCTTTATAGAGTTCACTCACTTACTATTCATTTACTGAAATCACACAGGGACATTAATTAAATATCTACAAAATCATTCAAGACTTGACACCATACCAAGGCTACCACCAACTCTTTTCTGTCATATATGGAATCCAATCTTTTCAGCGGGGAGGTGTATGCGTTTCTACCATTCCATGGGTTTCAGGGATCAAACTCAGGTAGCCAGACAAGGTCCATTACCCACTGAACCTACTGCTATACACTTAGTATATACATTTTTAAAGTCACTTTTAATAAATCACATAGTGGGCATATCCACAGTCCAGCCAATCTCATGTGAGAAGGAACAAGTCGAAACTACATAAAAAGCTAAAAAGTGTTTCTGTTTTGTTTCATTTGTCAATGTAAGCAATTCCTAGTAGATTATGAGAGCTTAAGAAAAACAATAACAGTATGGGAGGTTTATGTTTCAATAAAATCTGTGGCAAGAGGGGAGGCCATTGATTAGTGGCATCAGGTAGCCTGCAAGGCAGCTGTTTGTGTAATCAACAGACAGTAGTAAAGTGATTAACTGTTATTGTTGCTACAAGAGGATTGAGCAACAAGGTCAACTGGAATCAATGTGTGAATATATGTTTCTTGGAGAAGCTTGTTTGTACATAGAGGATCAAGTAGCCATGCTGTTTTATTATGATTCTCCACTGTACTTACAGGAAGATCATGCGTAACATGAAACTGAACTGTGGCTTTAAGCTCATCCAAATACAAGAATTGATGAGTGATATGTATTCACTTATTTGTTCATTCATTCAGAAAATCTGTATAGAAGATAGAGTATGTAATTTATGCCAAGAGTTAGTAATAATAACACATGCAATTTAGAATTTTCCTCAGTTTTTTATGTGTGTGTACACTGTCAAGTCTATTATTAGAACAATTATGTAGAACTATTAATACAATATTTCCATTTGTATTGTTAATGCTTCACAGGTGCAGGCTTAACATACCTCTTTGAATATGTCATAAAATTAAACCTAGCCCTGAGATTCTTTGATTTCTTTTCTCGTGATTCTCATGTATATATTCAGTCCTTTCTCATCATATTGTATTAAATGAAGTAGCTTGGAAAGAGGCACAGAAGGAAAAAACCTGTAAGGGTTATTCCTATTAATAAGATACAGACATCAGCAGATAATGATGAAGGCAAAGATAAGGGAATGTATTTTCAAGCAATTTGATGGTTTATAATGTAATTAATGGGTTGTGATGATCACCTCATTAGTTTGTTATCTCAAAATGCTCTGTCTAAGCCTGTTGATCAGGGTTGTAGCAGTTCCCAATACAAAAACAATACAAAAAGTTGTACTTGACAGAAAGTCTCTGGTGTTCATTTGAGAAAATCCAGAGCTGGGAGCAGCCATGCTTGAAAATGGTGGTGTCTTTCCTGGATCTCTTACATTATTATTTGAAGCTATCTTTAGCTCACCACCAACTTCCACCATTCATATAGGAACTCATAACTATTAAACCCGTTAGTTACTCCTTATATTTTGCCAAATTTAAAACCAAAACAACTATGTAAACTTTTCTCCCACATGAATGGTGCGGGAGAATTGTCTGTATTCTGTCAATCATGATTTAAATAAACACGGATTGGTCATTAGACAGGATGTATAGGTGGGACAACCAGACAGGAAGTAGAGGTGGAGCAAGGAGAATAGGAGAATTCTGGGAAGTAGGAAGCTCTCTCGGCCGACCTGCCTAGACCACCGAAGAAGCAGGATGTGACCTGCCCCACTGAAAGGTACTGAGCCATGTGGCTAATATAGATAAGAATAATGGGTTAATATAACTTATAAGAACTAATACTTAGCCTGAGCTAATGGGCCAATCAGTTTATAATCTTCTGGAGACCTCTGTGTGATTTTCTTTGGGACCTAATGACTGTGGGACCTGGTGGGAGGACATAAACCAAAGCAGGCCCTTCATGTTACACATGAAGAACAGAAAAGCAAAATTTTTACCTTACTGGTATGACAGTAAGCTGACTACTGTCACATAACGTGATATTCTATGCATCTTACCTAGAGAGATTCTCCCATCAAGGATCCCCTGATAGCAATTGTTTACACTCAAAGTTATCAGTTGGCCTTATGATTTCCTCTAGGTGAATCAAACTTCACGTCACACATGCATTCTAGAAGAGATTTTATAAGCTGGAAGGCTTGACACCAGACTCAAGAATGAAACGAATTCCCACAGGTCACTCTACTAAGAAGTCAAATAGCATTCTCTGAAAGAGTCAGTCAACCATCATAATCCAGGAACATTGCACATCTGATGGTGTCCTAGCTTCAAACTTAACTCTCCCAACTCTTCGTCTGCATAAATTATCCTAGGAAAATACTTTAATCATAAAAAAATCATGTCTTCTAATTGAATCACGATGCCAGCGCATGATCCTTCTTCCTCATGCATACATTATTTGTGCTGTTAAGACTGGTCTCAGAGCCAAACACACTTCTTCACCAGAATCTTCTAATCACTATCCATGACAACTCCCACTATCAGGTAAATGCAAAAGTAATTTGACCGTGGACATTGTGATGGCTGCTCTTGGGTGTCAACTTGACTACCTATGGAATTAACTAAAATGGCTGAACACACCTATGTGAATCTTTTAAATCAAATCTTTTGAAGTGGGAAGATTCATTTCTAATCTGGTGTTTTGAGATGGAAAGATTAACCTTTAATCCAAATCTTTTAATTTGGGCCATGTCTTCTTCTGGAAGCTTATATAAAAGGCATGGAATAAGGAAGCTCTCTCTTTTTGCCTGCCTTCTTTTGCCTTCACTAGTAAGTTTATCCCTTCATTATCATCAGAATCTACTTTTTTGGGATTCCCATATGTCCTGAAGGCCAGCTAAAACATCCAGTCTTATGGGCTGAACAACCAGTGAATTCTTCATAGGCAGCCATTGTTGGATTAGCTGGACTAAAAGTTCTGTTATTCTAAAGAGCTCTGACTAATACAAGCATGTAACTCCTTTTTCTACTTGGTATATGTGTGTGCATTTATCTGTAGGTTGGTTTGGGTATAGTTGTGTGTATATGGATGTGGTGGCTAGGATCTGGTGTACTTGGAGTACATATCACTTCATACAAAATACTTGAAGCTGTATGTGAATCCCAGACCTCTGCATTTCACATATATCTTCATCAACAGACTCTTCCAAGAGATTATTCTCTGAAAATCTTGCGATCGTGCTGCCTTTGATTGAATGCATCCCTCAGCAATCCCTCATGAAGCAGCTGCCCTTCACTCTTTTTTGCCCTTAGGCCAATTTACATGTGGCATGGACGGATATAGGGACCATCTTTTCCATCTTCACACCACAGGAAAAACAGGCTTAATCTAAAAAGTTTGTGTACCTGCTTGCCTGATGTGATGGTTACTTTTGGTTTTCTAGATTGAAAAAGCAAGTGTAAGAAAGTGGTAAATAATTCTTCTGAGGGGGTATTGTGTGGCTCAACACACTGAATGAAGAAAAATTCCACTCTGAATATGGGTGGCAACATCTAAAGGTTTGGAGAGCTGTTGGAGATAGGGAAGGAACAGGCATTTGCACACTGGTCTCTTCCTGAGCACATGTGTTAATTTTTTTGTGTTGTATTTTCTGTTGCTGCTCACACCCATGACCACTTCAGCTATGAATACAAACTTCCTAGTGACTCTTCCCTGAGGTTCATGAACTTCAGTCTCAGCCTGAGCTTTATCTTTGGTCACACTTGGCCTGGACTTCCAGGTTTCAGGACTTAGAAGCTACCAGAGTTTTCACAAATCCAGCCTATGCAAGCTTATTCAGGAACTAGTCAGGTTCCTATCATGTAGTCTGGTAGAATAAAAATTAGATACACACATATGCATGCATATAGAAATAGATATAATCTACATGATATGTAAAAACATAGTTTTCTTGAGTTACTGCCATCTCTTTCCTGTTTTTCTATGAAGTCACTCCAGATGTCAACATAAAGAAATCCCTTCTAACAAACCCCAAATTCTAAATCAGCTATTTCCCCTATATATCACCCTTCATCCAGTTCCTCTGGGCTGTATGACGCACACTATATTTTTCATTTTTACCAACAGATGTATATGCAGAGGATAGACACCGTCTTTGCCACTCTTGTTATCTTTACTAGCAAAACTCTTTCGGAACAATCTGTACACTGCCCCTAGTATTTTTACTTCAACGTCTCTTGAATATCACTCAACATTTCACAAGTTAGAGCATCAACTGTACATAGACCTCCAGTGTTACAGCTCTGACGAAGTCTGCATGAGTCCTTCATCACTACACATCTTCCCAAGGGTCCTATCCTTCCCTCACTGAGTTCTTTACTTGGTGACTGCCTCTGTGTATTTTTGTTTTGTTTTTATCTCCCTTTGGAAGTGACTGTTCCTCTTTTTCACAGTTCATGTTTCTCTCTCTCTTGCCTACAGCTGAGTAATTGGATCCACAATTTGCTCTAATGACTACTGCTGAGTAATTGGCCCTACAATTCACTCAGCTTCCAAGATGAAAAGACTAAGAACTGTCTTTGCTTCATTTTTCTTTCATCCCACAGAGCATCTATCAGCATGAGTATAGGTGGTTTTTCACACACACACACACACACACACACACACACACACACACACACACACACACACACACACACACACTTCTACCACTGCTGCTATCACATTGTCTGAGTTCAATCCCAGAGTATTTATCTGGATAACTAAGGGAGTATCTGACTTCTCCTGCTTCATATTTCCATTATTTCTCTGAAGGTTTAGTCTTATGATAACATGGGGCATCCAGAGAGGGACAGATGGCACCATCTCTGTGCTATAAGTCATTTGCTTACCAGAATATAGTCTGTGAATGGCCTATGACCTTGTGCTTCATATAAATGCCCCAATTCAGCAGCTTCCTCTTCTCTGCCTCCCTTCTGTTGATACGGTACCTTGTTCTCTGTTCCTAGCACATGCCAAATATACTTCTGCCTCAGAAGCGTTCATTTTCAGTCTTGCTTCTTGAAAGTGGTCATCTGGTTTCCTGAGCAATATATATTTTGCAAAGAGCATGAATGATCACTGTTATGTAAGTGTTTAAATGAATGAAAAAGATAAAATTAAGGCCACCACTTCCTGGTGTATAGAAAGTATACAAAATTTCAATTTGATTGCTCATAAGTAGAGTTTTCTTTGTTTAAAAGTGTTTTTTATGGTTTTTCTTGCATTTCTTGTGCTTAGATGTCTGGTTTCAAAAGGCAAAATGTGGTTCACAATATTAATATTTATTATTCTGACATTCATAGAAAATGCTGGCTTATTATATGGTGTAAGACAGTTCTCAGAGATGAATATTACTTGTACACCTGTTAACCCTGCAAATGTTCATTTCTCACCAACATTGACTGATCAGATAGCCTGGTGCAAAACCAAGCAGCCTGCATTTTATGAGACCTCAGAAGAAAGATTATGTGCCACATCATTCTAGAATCATTATCCCAAAACATGTGAATGCCATTGTAATGTGGCTGCCAATCAGGCAGCTAGATTAAACTACCTATGAAACTCTATGATTTATCTCATTCCAAGTTAGACTGGAAATTCAGGAATTTGAGATCCATTGATGTGTAAACAAAGAACATAATGTAAAAATATCTGGAGGATTACATTATTTCTGAGTCTGTGTTGGAAACAGTCACTACTTTTAAAATGTTCATTACTAGTAAAACCCCTCTTTAAGTGTGTGTGTGTGTGTATACTTAAACACACACAAAGACTGAGTCTTTCACTGACTTCTGACTAGACTGGCTGAAACAGAAAGTCCCACTGGTATAGGAGCTTCTTCTGTATTTGTGTTACTTTCATAGGTGAATAAAGAAACTAACTTGGCCTTTTGATAGGGCAGAAATCAGGTAGGCAGAGTAGACAGAATGGAATGCTGGGAAGAAGGACAGTGTGGCAGATGCCATGAAACTCCTGTCTTAGATGGACGCTGGTTAGGATCTTTCCTGGTAAGCCACAACCTCGTGGTGAACACAGATTAATAGAAATGGGTTAGATCAAGATGTGAGAGTTGGCCAAGAAAAGGCTAGATATAATGGGCCAGGCAGTAATTTAATTAATACAATTTCTGTGTGGTTATTTCTGGGGTTATTCTAGCCAGGCAGCAGGACGTGGCCCACTCGCTCCTCCTACAACATCCCACTATACACCTCTGTTCACTTTCGCGGTCCTGGGGTTATAGGCGCATGCTACAGCACACACAGTTACATAGATGCTGGGATTCAAACTCAGGTATTTATCCATCCATGTGCTTATACTGCAAGCTTTTTATACACTGAACTATATCCACAGCCTCGAGCAAGTGACTTTTAATGTCACTAGTAAAGTTGCCACTTAGAAGGTCTTATACAATTGAACTGAGCCTATATTGGTCCTTCCTTGAGCCTAGTCCCTGTCCCCTAATAACTGTATGTCTTAAACATTGTATTCAATTACCATTGTGCTGATACCTAATTCAGACTAAACCTTGCCTTTACTCTGCAATGATTATCACTAAATATGATTAATTGTTGGTTTGAGATTTTGTTTAGGAAGCAATTAAGTCTATTTCACACTATTTAAATGAGAAGGAGATACACATTTTATGAACCTAAATTCGTAGCCATTTTCTTTTTTAACCAGCAAGAGGAAGAATGAAAATGTTTCTAACATCTTTTGTTTGTATCATTTCAGTAACTGGCTTGTATTTAGGTAGGGCACAATGTGCTTCACTATTATCATTTAAAGGATCTGTTTTGTATTCCACATGAGCCCACTGAAACAATATGTTGTCTTTCGTAGATTCTGCCATTTCTATTTTGGTTTATTGTTCTATAAGGAGAAAGGTTCTTAGAGCAGTTCTTATTGTGCCACAAATTCAGTCTGATGTTCTGGTTTGTGACTCAGCAAGCCAATCTCCTTTACAATATGGTCACAGAACTCATTTGTAGAAATGAAAAGCAAATTTGAAATTGTTATAATCATGGGCTGGGGAAAAGCATGCTCCTTTACTGATTGTGCTCTTAATTTTCCCATCATCCCTTTTCAACTAGCTGATATTTAATATTTGCAGTGTTTTATGCAATTAGGCACACCTGTATTTCACCACAGTAATTTTGAAATCTATTAAATTTCAAAGTATTATACTTTCTCTGTTGGGCATTTTGCATTCCACTTCAGAAAATGACAAATTTAAATCATTTATGAGCCAATCCAAAACACTTATCTTCAAGAAATCTTAGGCCAGGAAAAGGTGTCTTTGGAAGAAATGCTGGAAACACACAATGGCTATATATGTCACTTGTCTGTCATAATTCTATTGTGATGTCGCAGTGATTTTGCTTACTGAAGAATCACATGAACTCAAGAGATGCAAGATTTTCTTTCACCTACTAAATTTCTACAAAAAATAGTAGAGCCACGGGTAGACTCAGTTAGCTCAACCCATTATGCAATCAGAGTATCTCACAGGAGAGGTGGAAAGCTAATTAAAACGGCCACGGGGAACTTGTAAATAGGCATCAGCAGCATGCAGTAAAAGTAAAAGTGGGGAAAAAGCATTTAGTGGAGCAACAGGAATTATTGGGCATCTGGCATTTGATGTTTCTCTTTTTAATGACCCCCCCCCTCAGTCTATGTTCCAGACCATTGAATTTTCTCATGATTGGTAAATGTGATAATGTCACTTTTAAAGGTAGATTTATAAACTTATTAAGCACTCTGCAATCAGCATTACTAAATAGCAGGTGTAAGCTATAATTTAAATTACTCTTATAATGTAGTTTTTAAATTCTAATATAAAAAAAAACTCAGCTTCCACAGATGTTTGAGATGAAAGCTTCCTCTTATCAGTCTCACTCCAATTGCAACCAAATTAATACTGTTTACTTTGATTTATGGGCAACAGGTTAATTTTGACATGTGGTCCTTTAGGAAATCATATAAAGCCCAATAGTACTATTAAAGTCTTAACCTATCCAAGTAGCAGTGGAGTCGAGATAGCCTCCTGAACACAAGAAAGATGTGACAGGGCCCATTTCCTGTCACCTGACCTTAAAATCTGGTGCTTATTTGTGGAATAATATGCACATTTTGCAATGTAATTTTTTTTCAACCATTGACTATGGCTTCATGTGAAAATGAGATGGGGTGTGTTCTTTCTCTTTTACACCATTCCTCTTCCTTCTATTTTTCAAATATCACCTAGCTAAGACCTATTTACATTCAATATTTAAAAAAAACTTACACCTTCAGGATTGGCTTCTAATTATCCAAAATAAATTTAGGGAAAAAATGCCGCTCTAGAACAATGGGAATGAGCTTGCCACTGTAATGCTCAACTGCATCAAAGCAGAATTTGAGGACTAATAACACTTATTTATGTTGAGTCATCTCAATTCTACTTAGACTAAATATTCTTGCTGTATATCTATCAGTGGTTTTCCCTCTCCTCTTCTCAATTAGTAAGGTCTTCCTGTCTTTGTTTTCATGACTTCTGTTTCTCTCGACCATTCCAATCTCTTCAAGTGTCTAGCACATCCCCTACATGAAGGCCTTTGAACATTTTAATAATTGTTTGACTTGGTGGTGGTGGCGTATGCCTTGAATCCCAGAACTCAGGAGGCAGAGACAGTGCCTGTGAGTTCGAGGACAACCTGATCTACAAGAACTAGTTCCAGGACAGGCTCCAAAGCTATAGAGAAACACTGTCTCAGAAAAAAAAAATTGTTTGAGACTTCCATACTTGCATATATTTTTTTTGGATCAAACCCACACTCATTTTCTTCCTTCCAATTCTTTCCTTTTCCACCACTTTTCCCGTCCAACTTCATATCCTCTGTTTTTTTTGGGGGGGGGGTTATATCCCAGAGCATACTTGGTGCTGTCTTCCTGTTCATGGATGCTGGATTATCTATTAGAATACAGATAGCCTCTCAAATACTCCCTCTCCAGAATTTATTAATTGTCAATAGCTCTTCAGCTAGGGGTGGTATTTCATGTGTGCCTCCCAGTCCATGCTGATATTTTTGTTGACTTGATCTTGTGAAGGTGTTACCTGTTACCAATGCATTCACAACTGTGTTGGGCAAATGTCAAGTCCTAAAAATGCTATTTTGTTGCAGACACACATTGCCATTGGCTCTTTCAACCTCTCTGCCATCTCTTCCTCAGTAGCCCCGGAGACTTAGGGAAGAAGGTATGATATGGATGTCTCAGTTAAAAATGAGCAATCCACAGTATATATAAAAAAACTTCTTTAGTCCTGTATCAAACCCTGACAATGAATATTTCTGGTAGAAGCCAGACAAGAAAGTGAAGGATTTATTGATCAAACTATAGTCAAAATATTGTCACTACTATTTTAATATGCTAAATATTTTACATAGTGTTTTTTCATTTTTCAGTGGCATGGATGAGTGGACAGAGAATAAAGCAAGGAAATGGAGGAGAAGAAAGAAAACTCTCAAAGCTGTTAAGGAGTCTTCATATAAAAATCAACTAAAGGCAACTCATTAATTATCTTCTAACCTAATCCACTCAAGACCATGATATTGGAACCTCTACAGACAGTATTTCATTCACTAATATTAAATTAGAAGGAGGAATTATTTTGTGTCAAAACAACAATATAGTTTGGAAAGGCTGACTTTTGAGACATAATCTCATGTAACACTGGTTGAAATACGTGAGACTGTCTTGTATTTCTAATCCTCATGCCTCAGTCTCCTAAGGTTGAGATTATAGAAATACTTGGTATTTTTGACAATGGGATCTATGATGACCTCTGATGATTCTCAAACCACATAGCATACAATGATGATGGAGCTGAAGGGTATGTACTCTGCCCGTGTGCTAGAACATTAGTCCCTTTTATATAAAGAAATGAAATATAAAAAGACAGAAATAAAGGAAATTTTCTATTGTATCATTTTTGTGCCTTAGACAAACATGACAACAACAACAAAAATACACCTTCCCATTCTAGCAAGAACAAACGGGGGAAATATACTGCCCAGTGCTGACTGTGCAATAAATTCTCCCTCAGCTGGCTACTGGAGCGCACCCCCCCCCAAGTTAACTACTGTGGAACTGGTCAATAAACCCAATCTTTTAAATGGTGAATTTCTAATTGTAGGAAAAGAATTTGTTCCTTGAGCCTAGATTATTGAGCTCAATTGTAATTAAAAGTAAATCTTAACAAGAAAACTGCACAAAACTGATACCTGTCTGCTTACTTTCTGTTTCTCAACAAGGGAATGGGCTTGCTTGATTCTTTTTCTATATCTTCATAGAACAACAATTTGAAACTGGAACATGGAAAATAAAAGTTTGGCCAAAGGAAAATAAAACATATATGAAACCACAAAAATTTACCTCTATGTGAGGTTTAGGTTATATTCTGAAATATACTTGATAAATGAAACTGAAATGTCATTTTTGCATGGTCTCATTTTTTAAATTTTAATTTATTTTTAAAAAAGCTTTTCTTTTTTTTTTCATGTCAAATCCATTTCCCACACCTTCCCCTACTACTGCTCCCTCCACCTTCCCCCCTCGCACCCTCTCCCACTCCCCATCCCAACCCCTCATCAACTCCTCACAGAGGGTCAGGCTTCCCATGGGGAGTCAGCAAAGTCTAGCACATTGCTTTGAGGCAGAACCAAGGCCCTCCCTGTTGGGGGAGGCCGCTTGTTTGTTCCCAGCCACTCAGCCCCAAAACAAACACACAGAAATTATACTATTCAAATCACTGCTTGGCCCATTAGCTCTAACTTTTTATTGGCTACCAATTGTATCTTAATTTAACCTATCTCTATTAATCTATGTATCACCGTGTAGCTGTGGCTTACTCAGAAAAGGTCCCTTTGGCTCTGGATGGCTTCTCTCTGAAGCCACCTCCTTTGTCCCAGCATTCAACTTAGTTTTCCCTGCCTAGCTCTGTTCCCCTATAGCTTTGCTATAGTCCCAAAGCAGCTCCTTTACTTATCAATGGTAATCACAGCATACAAAGGGAAATCCCACATGACCTCCCGACTATATCTAGTCTGAGCCAGTCATTTCTCCAGGGAGAATGGGTTCCAAAAAGCCAGAACAAGCAATAGGGCTAAATCTTGGTCTCACTGTCAGTGGCCCCACAGTCTGCCCCAACCATACAACTGTCACCTACATTTAGAGGGCCTAGTTTGGTCCTCTTGCTGGTTACCTTGCTGTCATGCTAGGGTTGGAAGGCTTCCATTAGCTCAGGTAAGCTATTTCAGTGGGTATCCCCATCATGGTCTTGACCTCTTTGCTCATATTCTCACTCTTACCCCTTTTTGACTGGACTTTGGAGCTCAGCCCAATGCTCCACTGTGGTTCACTGCATCTGCTTTCATCAGTTGCTAGATATAGGTTCTTTGATGACATTTGAGATAGTCATCAATCTGACTACAGGGCAAGGCCTATTTGGGCATCCTCTCCAGTATTGCTTAGGGTCTTAGCTGGGGTCATTCTTGTAGATTCCTGGGAATTTCTCTAGTGCTAGGTTTCTTGCTAGCCCCATAATGGCTCCCTCAATCAATATATCTCTTTCCTTGTTCTACATCCTTCCCCAATCTCAAGCATCCCTTTCCCTCTAGTTCTCCTCCCTCTCCCCTTCTCATTTCCTCCTCCCCTTCTGCCTTCCCTTCTCCTCCCACCCCCACATTCCCAGTTTTCTCTAGGAAAAAAACATCCTAAGTTAGGTAACCCAGGCCCAGACAGATGAGCATGGTATGTACCCACTCATAGGTGAAAACTAGCTGAGGAGCAAAGGATAAAGAGCCTATAGCCCACCACCCCAAAGAAGCTAAGTAACAACAAGAACCCGACAAGAAACATACATAGATCCCCTTGGGAAGGAGAAATAGAGAAATCTCATATTTTTAGATTATAGTTTGGGGCGTGTGTGTGTGTGTGTGTGTGTGTGCATTCGAGTGCTTGTTTGTTCATTGAGATAAGATCTCTTTACTGGTCTAAAGTTCAGGAAGTAGGCATAGCTTACTGTCCAGGGAACTCCTGGGATCCATCCATCTCTTCCTCCTAAGTGCTGGAATTTCACACATGTGGCACCCTACTCAGCTTTTTCATGGGAATTTGATGAATCAAACTTTCTTCTGAATTTTATCAGCAATAAGAAAACAGGTGATGGAGATGGATCAGCTAATCAGGTCTTTGGAAAATGCTTGCATTTTATTTTATCTGTCTTAGGGCTAACATGATGATTGTTTTATTTAGTGAGTCATCTTTGTGACCACACCTTAAAAGTTTTAAAGCTGAATCAACATTCTAAAGTGTGAAACTTTGATATGCATAAGAACACACTTATTTTTGATTGTATGATTGCTTTAGGTTGAGATATTGTGTTTAATGCCAATCTCTTTTAGGTGTTTTTGTAGTTGAGGATCATCAGTAAGTTTTGACAACAGGAATCTTGGCAAATATCATTATGAGCATTAAATGACTTCTATCTCTAGCTGCAAGTCTTCAAGCTGTTTCAGTGCTTCTAAAACTGGCCTTTGATACCTTTTCCTAGGTGTTATTCAAGAATGTTGGAAGTTCCCTTTTTGAGAAAATAGATAATCAAATATCTAGACAAAATAAAATACTATCTGTGCTCAAGTACTTGTTCCTTTGGTCCAACTATATCACCTGTTTTCTTACTCTTGATAAAGGTCAGAGGAAAGTTTGTAAACCAGTTTGCTGATTCACAACACATAGAAACAACTTTGTGTATTTCAAGAGACAACTATACAAAGGAAAAATTATTATATACCCATTCATGACAGAATGTTACTCAGCTTTAAAATAGAGCCTTATCTTTCCACTTGACTCCGTGTGGCTGGGCTTGAAGATAAATACTGTCAGAAAGAAATGAGGGTTACATGATATTACATGAGTTAACATAGAGGATGAAGCAGTTGCTACTGTTCATGAAGGAAGATGCTGAAAATGGCAAGAAGTAGGTGAAAGGACAGATAAGCATATTTTCAGTGTAAAAAAACCCCAGAAGATCTGTAACATACAGCATGAAGATAATAGATAATAACCCCATATCTGATAGTTTTGCTAAATCAATACATTTTTATTTGGTCCCTGAGCCAGACACATATATTCTGGTGTATTTCATTATTGCAGCAATTTTACTATTTATATCTCCTGATAATATTGTAAATCTCAATTGTAGACAGGAAGATTCATTGGAAAATTAAGATGAAGTCTATAGACAAACACATGGGCTTCTCTACTATGACATTCAGAAAATTATCAACCTCTTAAGGGAAGATATTTTCTTTTCAATATGCTCAATATTTAAAGTAGGTTTTGTGTTTGGATACTTTTAAATCTTGCTTCTGTTTAATATGATGATATTTTACTGGTTTCTTTTTTAAAATGTTATTTTGTTCACACATGAATATATTTTATTTTCATCCAATCTATTCCTCCTGAGTCCCTTCTCCCATACCAATATCCCTACTTTATACTTCATGTCTTTTTTGAAACACAAACACACACACACACACACACACACACACACACACACACACACACACTGTAGCATGTGCAACCTATCATGAGCCCAAACAAGAAAAAACTGATTCTCTTTCCTCATTAAGCAGCATCTGCTACCTATAGCGTCTCAGCTAATAGTAGGGACATGCTGGATCATTGACTAGATGGCATTTGTGTGGATCTTGACTATCACACAGAGCTGCTGAGATTTCATAAGTCTGAGTACACATTAAGTCCAGAAGACACTGCTTTTCTCTGACTTTCCTGGATCTCTGGTTCTTACAGACTTTCTGTCCCTCTTCTTTTAAGCTCCTTCAGCCTTTAGGGAGGGCTGTAATGTAAATGTTCCATATGAGAATGAGCACTCAACAGACTCTTGTTCTGCCTTTTGGTCATCACTCCATTCACTTCAAAAAAAAAAAGAGTTTTTCTGATGAGAGATGAAAGCTGAACTAATCTACTGGTTTGAAAATAGCTATTTACCATTATGCCATTCTCATTGCCTCCTTCATAACTGGGACTGAATGTGCCTCCTAATTTAGGGAGATTTTAATAGCTTAAGACTTTTAAATTCAAATCAATATCCTAAAAACATAAAAATTGTACATATTTATGGGATACCACACAATGTTTTGTTACATGTAGTTATTGTTTAAACTAGGGTAAATGTATCTGTCACCTTCAACATTTATCATGTCTTCATAGGGAAAACATTCAGACTCCTAAAAGCTCAGAATTTACCATGGCTTGAAATATTTATCCAGGCATAATGTTTTGTAGACAAAAGTGAGCTCTGAATTAGGTCTTAAATCCTAATTTGAGATAAGTCATTAAAAATGCTGCATTAATTAGAACTTTTCATCTGCTTGCTGAGTACAGAATTTAAATCCCTAAGAAATGTTATATAAAATCGATTCTTAATTTGCTGTAATATTGTCCACAAATAAACTTGATTGTGTGTTCTCTCACAGAAATAAACAACTGTAGTTCCTGAACCCCTGAATGGTGTGTTCCTACAAATTACTAGTGACCTCAGTTTGTTTCCAGCAAACTGTGAACCTTCCTGCCAGAGCAGCTCTCTGTATCTGTGAAATTTGCCTCCCCATTGGGGCTTTGTCATTTTGTGTAGTAATTGCTTTTTCATTTTTCTGTGGTCCCAACAGACTAAAGTTCTTCAAAGGAAGAAATCTGCCATAGTGAATTCCCAGTGCCCAATCATGGGGGAATAATATGTTCAATAAATATGTCCCTATAAAATATGAATATCAATTAAATAGTCAATTAAGGAGATATGTAAGGACTCACTTGTGTGCATTCTATTGTCAACTGGTGTTGATACCATGCTCTTAAGGAGAACAGACAATTAATGATACAACAATTACAAAGAAAGGATTTCTTCCAATTTACACACAATATTCTTCACCTGTGTGTTTGTGCCATGCATATAATGCATGTAGTATGTATGTGTGTGTATGTGCATGGTATATTTAGTGTGCCACTGTGTGTGTAATATATATATGTGAGGAGTGTGTGTGCTATCCTTTAAAGGCTTTCACTTTTGTTTGCCTGATCATTTATAGCAGAAATTACTGAATGATTTCATTTAACAAATAATTGAACTGCTCATCTTGCATAGAACTCAAGTTCAGTTACCAACTCAACAGAGCTCATAACCATTTACAATTTCAGCTGCAGAATGTTGGGTTCCCTCTTCTGGTTTCCTATGGCTTTTGCACACAGAAGGCACACATGCACATGCTCACAGACACTTACATTAAAAGTAAAAAACAAATATTATTTGCTTTTAGTCTACAGTTTCAGAAAATACACCAAAACATTCAACTACCAAGTTTGAAGAACAGTAATAATTAATCTAAGAATAGAAAAATATATGCTTTATGAACCTTTCCTAGCTTTAGGTTCCACACCCATGGATTCAGCTAATTAGAGGTAGAATCATTCAAAAAGATAAACTGTATCTATTGTGTGGTCACAACATAAAAAAGGTAGTGTCACAAGAACTGACAGAACACTTAGATAAAATTAGGCATTATAAATAACCTGGAGGAAATTTTTAATAGCATATGAATAAATGTGCATGGATTGTGTACAAGTATTGTGCTCATTAGTTAAAGCAATTTAGCATTTGCATGTTGGTATCCATGGGAATTACTGTGACAGTATGTTTATTGATGCAAGGGGATGGATGAGGTGGCAAACTTCTAGTGCAGCTCTTCTCCTCTAGTTTCACATCACCTTTCTTGTCTCACATGAACTCCTAAGCAGAGAAAATCTTCAACAAGAACCCTTGGCCTATTTCATAAATTTGCAACAATATGATATCATCAATCAACCCGACAAATTACACAACATTTATTCTATGAGATGATTTTTAGAAGATTCTGAAAGAGTTTACAGAAAATAAACATTATATATTATGTAATATGCATATAAGCATACATTATAATATCTATCATCTATTTATGATTTTCCATTTATTTACCAGTTATCTATCTGTATACCTATTAAATATATGTATTTCTGTCTCTTTATCTATTTATTACTTATTTATCTCTTTTCCATATCTCTCTTATTTACCTATCAACTACAAATCTTTTTCTATCATTTATCAATAACCTATAGGCTTATCATCTATCATTTACTTATCCATTTATTTATAACCTGTGATTTATCTAGCTATCCTCTGTAGCACAAATTCTAATTGTTCTTAATAAAAACCCAGAGTCAGATATTAGGGGGCAAAAGTTGAGAGATCAGAGAAGCAGAATGGCCAGTCACTAGAGAGACCTTTTACCTCTACCAATGCTCAGACTGCGGGGGCTATCCTGCCCTCAGACTGTCTCCTCAGACTTCATCCTCTGACTGACTGCTTCATAGTGCACCTCAGACTGCATCCTCAGACTGCATTGTGCTCCTGTCTCCTCTTGCCGTATATTCCTTTCTCTGCCCAGCCATATCATTCCTATCTCCACCTTTGTAGAGCTGGGATCACCTTTGTGTGAGCTCTGTTTCTCTTTTAGACAGATTCAATCTCATGTAGCCTAGGGGGACCTTGAACTAACAGAGATCCCTCTTGTCTCTGTTTCTGGAGTCCTGGTATTAAAGTTGTGTGCCACTACTCTCTGGCCTCTAGTGGCTTAGCTTTGCACTCTGATCTTCATGCGAGCTTTATTTGTTAAAACACAAACAAAATATCACTACAATCATCTATCCATCTAGTAAACATATATCATGTTTCTATTTATATATAATACTGCCTATCTATTTGTCATCTACCTATGTAGCATCTATCACTTAGTGTATTTATTACCTATCATCAATTCATCATGCATTTGTCTATTATTTATTTGTCATATATCTACCTAGCTGTCATCTACCCATTTATCTACAGTAACTTATAATATGTTATCAGTCCATCATATAAAAAGCAGTAAATAAATATCATATGTTTTCACATTAAAATATGCAAAAGCATAATCTGCACAAATGTTTTTAGTATGAACTTGAGAATGCAATGGGAGGGCAATCAATCAAAACATTTCAAGCCATGTGTAACTGGATTTGATATTGGGGAAATGGGGCAAGTCACAGGAGTAGGGAGCCAGATATATTGTGAATTTTAGTCTATTTTAAAGACCTCCCTTCCCTAAAATAACTCCCACAATGGTGCTTGAAACCTCTATTAGATTTCTTAAGCCCTAAAGATTCTGGTCCTCCCATTTCCCTATTAAATTGAAATTGCTTTACAGGATGTAACACCATAGGAAGCTCCAGCTAACACTTGATCAGGGACTGCTTCCCAATCTGTAGGACAGCTAATTAAGTGGGATCAGTCCTGTGGGAAAGTCTATTCAGAATGGGGTGTATATCAGGTGGAAAGGAACCCCAACCGAGAAGGCAGGGTACTAAAGAAAGCTTGGTCAGACTGAAGTTTATCCTAGAGTTGCATGAGTTGGAAAGTGACAATCACTGAAGACAGTGCTCCTAAGCAAGAATTAGCTTAGAAGCCTTGGGGATGTAGGGAATTCTTGAACAGTACAATTTTACAAATGTGCCACAGTCTCTGCCACGGACACTAGGTTTGAAGGCATCACAGTCTCTTTCCAACTGATTTGCTTTTGTTCAAAGGTACCATGGAACACGAGACAGTGCACCAACACAATGGGCTCAGATGAATTCAGTCAACATGCATTGCAGACTTATTCCAAAGAAGGCTTGGTGTTCAGGTAACAGGATGTAAGAGATGGGCTAGACACAGTCTTTAGTAGGAGACTACCACAATCAGTGATAACAAATCTCAGACATTAGAAAGCACAGCTTAATCTACTAAGTATTACAAAGTGCTGCAATTTAAATAAATGTAGCAGAGATATTATTCAGGGAGACAGTTCCTAGAGAAGGTTTCCTGTTAGGTCTGAAAGCCCTTTCCTCATTTCTTTAACTTTTCTGCAGATCAGTCCCAGAGAAGTCCATTAGCTCTGTCTTCCAATGCTTTGGTCTGCTTTGTATCTCCAAGCTATACTTGAGACAGTAAGAAGTCATCAGCAAAACATGAAGAGGTCCTGTAGACAGGACCTCCAAGAGTCTACATGGAGAGCTAAAGAGAGAGATGGTCCAGCAGCTCAGAGCACATACTGTTTATGCTTAGTATCTGAGTTACCAATACCCACATTAGGTGGTTTATCCCTTGTAAATTCGGGAAATCTGATACTCTCTTCCTACCTCCATGAATAATGTGTGTGTGTGTGTGTGTGTGTGTGTGTGTGTGTGTGTGTGCATGTATTGTATGTCTGTATGTGTGTTTGGTGTGTGTGTGTGTGTGTGTGTGTGTGTGTGTGTGTGTGTGTTTAAAGGGGCTTTAGGTTTATAATATACCATTCACTTTCCATTATAGTGATGTGTTTACTTAGCTAGTTTTACAGAAGGCTAGCTTCTAGGTACAGTAATTTTCTTAACATTGGAAGATATGGCTCAGCCAGCCATGTTGGTCCATGCCTTTAATCACAGTACTCGGAGGCAGAGACAGGCTGATCTCTTGAGTTTGAGGCCTTTGTGGTCTACAGAGTGAATTCCAGGACAGCCAAGGCTGTTATATAGAGAAACTCTGTCTTTCAGAAAAAGAAGGAAGGAAGGAAAGAAAAAGAAAGGAAAGAAGGAAGGAAGGAAGGGAGGAAGAAAGGAAGGAAAGAAGGAAGGAAGGAAAAGAAAGAAATGTCAAATTAAAACCTCATCTCTGTCTTTGAGAATTACACAGACTACTGAAAATGAGGTTTTGGTTTTAGATTCTGAGGCCATGTTACCTTGTTCTTCTATAAACAAGCCTATTGCTTTCACAATGGTCCTCAGGGGACTGACCTCCTTTCCCTGAATTCAACAGGCTGAATTATGCATGTTCCAGATATTTTGCATGTAAACCTCAGAGTACCTTGAATATAAACATATCAGTAGGAACAGAAGGCAGTGTGCAGAATGGACAAGGATCCTTCCCTTTTTTTAAGGTGGGAGAAGCATTTCAGTTTTTGATACAGCCAGAATTGTAGCAGCATGTTATTAAAAGGAAATAAATTTGTCTCTGAACAAAGACTAGCAGACAGTAGAAGACCAACATTGTCTCTTAATATGCTGCAATCCTAAAGGTTCCTTAAATCTCTACAGCACACTACGGTGACATCTGCTCAGCCACCTAGCAAATATTCTGTATTTGCAAGCATTTTGGAAGCAGCGACCAGTGTTTAATTTTGGGATAATGCCTTCTTTATGTTCAAACCCTGGAGGATTCTAAACAGCCTTCATGGAATCTTGGTGATAGTTGTTGTAAATAGGAAAATTGGCTGCTTCGAATCTTGTGTCGTGTCAGCAAAGATTTGATGAGTTGAAACACAATGTGAAGTCTATGCCATCAACAACAATGAGCATCAACTTGGCTACACAATCAGTAAGAGTAGAAGAATGTAAAATTGACAGAAATTTTTGGAGAGATATTTCAGTGGTTAAGTACCCAAAGCCGTTTCCAAAACATTGACTTGTGACAAGCAGCTCATATCTCTCTATTAAGTCTAGCTGCAGGAGACCCAATGTTTCTGGCTCCTGTGGGCATCTGCACTCATGTGTGCCTACCTATAAAGAGACACATATACACATACATACAATTGAAAATAGAATATTTTTAAAATTAATAGAATTTATAGTCCCTAATGAAGTATGATTCAAATTGTTAAAAGTGCAAGCCACTAATCTTAAATATGTAAAAGCAATGATAATCATAGGCTGGAAGATTAAGTTCTGTGTAGAAAGTTTAAATAGCTTAGTTGAAGTTTCTGCAGTGTAGATTTGGTACAGAATCTTGATTGGAAGGCATATGAGTTACTTTTCCAGTTTTTCAACCAAATCCCTGAGAAAAACAGGTTACTAGAAGAAGACTTTCCTTTCAGCTCCCAGCTGCCCATCATGGTGGGGGAAGCCTTGTAGCAAGAGCAGGAGGCAGCTGATCCCACTGTACTGGCTTTAAGGAAGAGACAGGTGGGAGCAGTATTTCATTCCCCTCTTTTTGTTCAGTCTGACATTAGAATGACAATATAATGCTGCCCCTCACATTCAGTTTGAATCTTCCCTTTTAATTAATCTCAAGTACGAACTCCCTCACAGACAAACCCACAAGTTTGTATGCTAGGAAATTACAAATCCATCAAGATGACAATGTTATTAGCCATCAGAGAAATGGCAAAATAATCATTTTAGCTTATGCCTGTGAGGTATTAACCAATAACCACTAGATATTTCTTGGTTTGCTTCTAAAATGCATTTTCATATTTGTCGTTTTTACTGGTATTTTGAAAAAAAAAGTACTTTAAACTTTTAACTTCATTTTTTGTATTCTTTATTTATTCCTGTGTCCATGTGCAAATACATAGGTGCAATATAACAAGTTTGGAGGTCAGAGGACAGTTCTTGGAAATCGGTTTTCACCTTCTACTGTATGGGTCTTGAGAATCAAACTCAGATGTCTGCATGTGGAAGCTCTGCATGTGCATCAGAGCTTCTCACAGGCCTTGGAATGAAGATGTGAAATACACGGGAAATCCTTTTGACTCATTTTTCTCCACTGTAGAAAAGATTTCCACTCTAGTAAATCCTGGTCAAGGACAATTACAGAAGACCATGATAGAGATATTAGTGTTATAAGCCATCGTCATTGCAATGTCATTAGAGATCTTCTTGTTTCTTGTTGAAAAGTGCTTTTCTAACGAGAAATATATTTACCCATTTATTAACTTCAAACGAATACAAGTGTCCCACAATCCGGGCACTGAGATCTAGACTTTTTCCAGTGGAAGCTGGTTTCATGGACAAGCCGCAATTAATTCCTTGGCCTCCTAAACTCAATTTCAAAGACAGGAAAGATACCTTTGTTCCAAACACCAAGAAGTACTCCTCTGACCTAACTATACTTCCTGTCCTCTGCACCAGACAGCATTACTTGTCAGGTGACTTTCCAATGGCTTTAGTACAATACAATCAATATTGGAGAATATTCTTCTTTTACATGAGAATCAGAAGGTGAGAATCCCTGGTGAATGTGGCAAACTCTGTCCAACAGAGAAGAGAATTGTTCTTGAGACTCTAGATTTTTCTCCCCCAGTTCCCCAGAAGTGCATTCTGTAGTCTCATCGGGTAAAGCCATGGAAACATACACTTGATTTTTATAAATGCATGAGACCAACAACCATCAATAACATTCTTATCTACTTATATTCAGAGTTATGCTAATCCCTCTGGAGATGATTGGCACTGTGGTATAGCTGGTTTTCTAGACTCTACCCTGATAACCAAGTGTTCACTAAGAGTCAATGAGGCTTTTCCTAAGCAGGGTTATTACAAATGCATTTTGTTAAACCAGGAAATCTAGAAAGTCTTTGAAGCACTCATCTTTTGCCAGTGTCATTGTGGATTGGGAAAATATACTGCTACGTGAAATTAATATGCTTCTAAACACATAGAGTTGCATTGTTTCCTTTGTTTCTTCCTTTCTTTCTACCTTTTTCTCTCTTTCTATCCCCTTTGTTTTACCCTCATTCTATTCAAAACAGAGATTTCTAATTTTGTCTGCGTCCTAGCCACTATACTAAAATCTGAGAAACCAGATACAAGCTAATCCTTGCAAATGAGGCAAAGCATGGTATGATGTATTTATTTATAATTTATTATGATGAGTACTATAAAAGGGAAATACTGAGTCTGTGTGGATAGCTTATCCAATAGTTTTAATTGCCCAGGGAAGTCTTTGCTGCACTTTTGCCACACAGACTGAGTGAACGACCTCCTGTGCCCCCCAAAAGTCTGTTATGTTTCTATTAATCTCAGACTCTTCTAATTGTCTTGAGTCTGTTGCCAACCACAGGCACTAGCAGAAACAAAACCAATTAAAGACCATGGATTCTGTAAGGCCATGATTGTAATTATAATTTGTCATCAGTAAAAGATGCACTTTTTCTCTATTTCCCTGTTTCTTATCTTGGTCAGGGGTTTTTCTGACCCAAACACACTTGCTGAGAAAAAAAAATACTGGGAAACATTAACCATGTATTCATGTACTCAACATCCCATTAATATCAATAGTGTTCCTGTCTTATGAGCAAATGTTCTTCTTCATCATGCCCTTTATAACACACACACACACACACACACACACACACACACACACACACACACACACACACACACTATGGCAGTGTCCTGTAGCCATTTTCTCCATATTGGAACATCCCCTTTGGTTTTAAGAAGTAAACAAAGCATCCAAGTCTTGGGAAGTTCCAAAACATACAGTAATCCCAAGGTCCCTTCACAGTGGTCATATCAACAGTAATGAATGCTTGGGAGAAAAAACACTCTGAACACTTACACTGCCAACAAGTAGTGCAGGAAGCTCCAGGGAGGCAAATTGAAGAGTCACAACCCATGCTGGGGTATGCTTTTTGGTGATACAAATGCCTTTGAGTCATTTATAGTCCTATTAGTAACCCCTCTTCCATGGTCCTGTAAGTCACCCGATTAAAGCTAGATATTCGTGGAATAATTGTTTTGCTATGTCATCCACGCCCGACCTGGTGTTAGAGAAGCAGTCATTCATGTCACACAAGGAAAAGGTACACAAACAGAACTAATTACTCCTTTGTAACACCTGAGGTCCCTGTTTAGAAAATAAAACTACAGGACCAAATGGAAAGGAGAGCCAGCCTTTGACATGACACAGTGTTCAGGTTTGCTGTCGGCATCTTCACATACAAGATGACAAAGTCAGACAACATTCTTTCACAGCTTACTGAAATCCAATTATTTCTGAAGCAATTTTAGAAACATTTGATGGCTGTGATTCAGGATGGAGAGAACAATGATTTTATGGTTTTAACTTGTACTGTTATATGTGCATTCCAGATCATGACAAATCAATTTCACTGAAAAAAAAAAGACAGAAGATTATTGTGTTCATTTAACCCTCAAATGTCACAATGTAAGGATTGTTTTCGGGAAATCACACTGCTCTGTGTAATTCCAATAGTGGAACTGACACCATGTCATAACTACAACTAAGAATATTTTGTCAGGGAAACAAATATCTTCCTCCACCTCATTCATTGCATTTTGAATGACGCTACACAGTGTCTCAGTTGCCTTCCATCTTCAAAGTACGTGACCATAGTAATTGGTCATTTTCCTTTATTTCTTCTACCTTTGCAGCTGCCAGGGCTTTTCAGTGACATAGACATTTATCTCCATGACCTTTTTGGAATCTGGCAGCCATCTTTTTTCTTGTAAAACACATGTTCTATTGACTTCCTGTAGAAACTTTTACACATTCTCTTAGACCTACAAGAAAGATTTCAGACTCTCACCACTTGTTTAATCTTCTGCAGATTATAGTTTTACCCAAACTGTCAGTTTTTAAGGAGACTCCTCTCCCATCCCATTTACGGGTTCACTTTTAAAAATTGTTTCCTTAGGGACTTGTTCCTCTCTTACAATTTTTCATTGTGATTTTATCTTACTTTTTAAGGTTTATTTTTATTTTTAATTTGTGTGTGTGTGTGTGTTGGTTTTGATATATGCCATATATGTGCTAGTGTCCTCTGAGGCTAGAGGTTAAAATTCATTCTTTGGAAATAAAGTTAAAGGCATTTTTGAGCCATCCTACCAAGGTCCAGGAAAACAAACTAACCTGGTCCTCTCTGAGAACAGTACATGCTGAATCATCTTTCCAGGTCCTTTGAGTTCCTGGTCATTTCTGTGTGAACTGCCATCCTTAACTTTGTGAGAGCAAACCTAGTTCTTACAACACGTGTATTAGCACAATGCTTTGCATTAAGGTCTTCTAAGAATTTGTAATTTGCATAAATAAGTGCAAAAAATCATTAATTAACATCATTGATTATGTCCATTAACTAATGGCAAACATGGTTTTGATTACTAGATTATGGCTGTATATGTTTATGTATTCATGCAAATTATCTAATCCTTTCCTTAACATGAGCATCAATTTATCTTTCCTAGTGTACATGACATTCATTTTTCTGTAAAATAAAACATGATTTAGAGCTTTCCTTTAGTTGAATGGCCTTTTCATTCCAAACTGCATTACTATTGTGCAGAAGAATATTTTCTTTATTTTGTCTTTTATATCCTGTAGGATTTCAAATCATTACTAAAAAGTTGTTGACAACAACTAAAAGTATTTACAACTTTAAGATATTTTTCCCAGTGAATATGGGATCTACAAATGTGCAAAACTGAGGAATTTACACCTTTGATTTTAGCTGTAATTATAGCATGTATTAATCATTTTATATATTTTCTAAAATTATACATACATGTATTCTTTATGTATACCCAATAAAATATCTGTTTGTCAAAATCTCAATCTCTCTGTGTTTCTCTTCCTCTCTCTCTCTCTCTCTCTCTCTCTCTCTCTCTCTCTCTCTCCCTCTCTTGCATGTAGACACCTGTGTGTGGTTGCACACATAAGTCCCAGAGAGGACACTGGGTGCTCTATTCTATCACTATCTTATCCCCTGGAGATAGAATGTCTCAATGAATTTGGAACTCAGCTACTATATTCCATCAATCCTCTAGACTCCATACTTCATGGCACTAGGTTGTAGCTGCCTGCCCAGTCAGTCAAACCCAGCATATTAAAATGAGCACTTGGTGTTTGAACTCAGGACCTCTTGTATGTATTGCCAGAGCTCCCGCCTCCTTAGCAATTTCCTCTGCTCTGTGTCATGGTGCTTACTAATGCTTTGAGTTTGTTCTTCAAGGTGTTCTAAACTCTTGAAAGCTTCATAAATCCAGACTGTAAAATGGTACAAACTTGTTATCTAAAGAAGAAAGTCTCCTCTTCTGATCCAGTCTAAATATAACTAACAAAGTTGCCCTTCTCAAGGCAGGTCTCACTGTCACACCCAGTAATAGAATCCTAGTAAAACCATACCCACTTCCAGCACAAGGAAGTTTAGGTACATGCATATCACCGAGCAAAAATGTCTCCTCTCTTTGGAAACTGAAGGGATGGGGTGAAAGTGAAAGAAAAGTGAGGCTAAAAGAACTTAGATAATGAACCAGTAAAAAATAGATCCCAAAGATAATGAGGCTTCATTAAAATAAGTTTTATCCTAAAACTTAAAAGAGTACTTCAAAATGACATCTAAAATATGACTTTATTAGCCATTATATGCTCGTCCCTAATCAAACACACATGGTTATAGTTATTTATTTCATCACTGATTCATTCAGCAAAGACTTTGAGAAACTTCTCTGGAATAAACATGGCTGTAAGTGCTAGAGAGAGATCCTTGGATAAAATTAACAAAATTATAACCCCTACATCACCTAGGTGTTTAAAAAGTAGAGACCAACCTGTATTATATGTATAAATTTCTTTGTCTTTATAATTTTTATTTACCTTAAGGCATTTTAAAATGGAGAGATTCCTAATACTTACAGAACATTTAATATAATTCAATTACAAAGGCAGCATATGCTTAGTTATTCAAACATCTTGTAGCATCAACCGAGGCAGTACATATTGCAATAATCTACTTCTGTCATCTTTACTTTGTGACAGAAAACTTTCTCAGATGCAGGAGAGTAAAAAGCATTAGCTACTTTATTAAGCCCTAAGTATTTAGTTTCAAATATCAAGGATTTCCTCTCAAACAAACAAAAAGTTTGTACCCTTGAAAAACAGCATGTTCAAATCTCTCCAACATCAATGACCAGTAACCTTTCAAAGATTTTTATTTTATTTTTATATTTTACATGTAATTTTTAAATTTCAGAAGTTGAGAAGTTAATTTATAACTAGAAAGACATTCATTAAATTTTATTTGTTAATATTCTATTAAATATAGTTGAATTTAGAAATATTCCCTAAGAGAAAATATCTCCAAAGAATAGGCCTAGGATTTGAAAGCCTGATTAGAAGATAACCATTAAAAATATCTAGTACCAAAATGTGGTACTTTTACACAGTAGAGTATTACTCAGCTATTGAAAACAATGCCATTATGTAATTTGCAGGCATTTGGATGGAACAAAAAAAAAAATCACAGTCTGAGTAGGGTGAGGCAACCCAGATCCAGAAGGACAAACATGGTATATACTCACTTGTAAGTGGACATTAGCTGTTAAGTATAGTATAATTATGCTACAGTTCACCAACTCAGAGAGGCTAAGTAACAAGGAGGACTCAAAGGGTATTCACAGACCTCTCTGGAAATTGGAAATAGAAGGGCTTCCAATGGAGTTTTTAGGTTTTCTGGGATTGGGTGAGGATAAAGAACAAGAGGGATGAGTCAGGGTTGTGGTGGGGTATGGGATGGAGAGAAATCATATTGATGACTGAACTTCGGGAGCATTTGGGAGTGATGTGAAAATCTAGCAAAGTGTAAACTTTCTGGAATCTGTAAAAGTAACCATGGCAAAGTAATAGAGATCATGGACAGGCTGCCTTCTGTCACCAGGAAAGGCTTCCAGCAATGGGGTCTGGACATTAACTAAGTCACAAAACCTTTGACCTTCAGTGTGTCCTGCCTGGAAGATCGGCTGGGGTAATAGCGCACAGAACTTGTGGGAGTATGCAAACAATGACTGGTCCAATCTGAGGCCCACACCATAAAAAGTAACCCAGCCTGGATATTGCCTGGATGGCCAAGAACAAAAATCTGAATAGCCCAGAGACATAGGGTAGAGTCAAATATTAACTATCAAGAATAAATAAGTAAATAAATGAATAAATAAATAAATAAACAGAAAAAGCAAGTCAATTACGTCAGTGAAATGATTCCTAATGATATTCTGCTATACTCACAGATCAGTGCCTAGGCTAATTTTCATTAAAGAGATGTCATCCAGCAACTGATGGAAGCAGACACACAAGCCTGCAATCAAAAACTAGAAGGAGCTCAGGGAATACTGCAGAAAAAGGCGAGGAAGGATCTTAAGAGCCAGAAGGGTCGAGGACACCAGGAGAACACTATCCATTGAATCAACTAAGTAGAGCTCATCAGAGATCACAGAGATTGGAGTGACAATCAGGGAGCCTGTGTGGGTCTAATCTAGGTCCTTTGTTCATTCATTATGGTTGTGTACACTTGATGTTCTGTGGGATTCTTAAAGTTTGGAGTAGGGGGTGTATCTGACTCGTTTTGCCTACTCTTGGGACCATTTTCCTCCTGGGCTGCTTCCTCTAGCCTTGATTTGAGGGTTTGTACCTAGTCTTATTGTAATTTGTTTTACCATGTTTTGTTAATGTCCTTGAGAGGCCTGCTCTCTTTTTGAAAGGAAGGAGAGGAGCAGTGGATCTGGGGGAGAGGTGAGTTTGGGGAAACAGGCAGGAGTGAACGGATGGGAAACTTGGGTTAGGATATAATGCATGAGAGAAGAATGAAGGCAGAATATTTCTATCAGTCATGACAAATTAATAAACAAATGGCAACATTCCAAGAGAAAAAAAAATCAAGCACCAGCATGCTAGAGCAATGGCTCAGTACAATTATGGCACAATGATCTTGAAAATGACCCTGGTGTAGTTCCCAGCAACCACAAATATAGGCTCACAACCACCTGCAATTCAAGCACCAAAGAATCTGGTACCCTGTTCTGGTCTCCACCAGCACTGCACTCATGCGCACATGCCCACATACACACT
Source organism: Ondatra zibethicus (assembly GCA_004026605.1). Classification (NCBI taxonomy): domain Eukaryota; kingdom Metazoa; phylum Chordata; class Mammalia; order Rodentia; family Cricetidae; genus Ondatra; species Ondatra zibethicus. The sequence goes on along the minus strand of PVIU01010407.1, from coordinate 18,477 downwards.
ACACACACACACACACACACACACATGCACCCACACACACACTACACACACATACACACTACACACACACACACACTACACAGACATACACACACACTCATATTATTAAAAATAGTAAAGATAAAATTAACAAATCAAATAACACTATCTTAATTTTCAAATAAGGGTTGCAATTCAAATGTTTGTTTTCCTTATATCCAAAATCAAATTAGAGAAATGTTGATTCCTCACTTTAAGCATATGAACTCAATTAATTACTTGTTTCCTAAGTAAAATTAACTTTACAGAGAATGCCTTGCTGCATTATTTTATGGATGAATAGTATTCTAGTATGTGGGCATCTTTTGTATTCATTTATTAATTGACAGAACATCAATTAATTAATAAATTAATAACATTGATTTCATAGCGAGACTTTGCTTGGTGAGACATCTCTTGGATATCTGATTTCATTTATTCTGCTATTGAAGACACATCATTTTCTTGAAAAATGTTGAGGAAAGGCTATTAAATGTTTTCTCAGTGAAAACATTTATTTGAGACAATACTATGCCAGGAAGCTGGATATAATAGTTTTTAGAGTCTTCTCCAAACACCATGCTATGTGCAATAAATACACATTATCCCATAATTTGAGAATGAATTAGCATTTTAGTGAGAAGTTCTGATCATCTGTTTCCATTCAGTCAAAAGTTTGACAGCTGTCTTTATCCTGAGTTCACCACTAATCACATGGCTTGTCTTCTCTGTAACTCCTATCTTTACAAACTTCGCAGATATGAGATATGTAGTTAGGGAGATATGAGTCTCCCTAACTACAAAGACAGTCACTTGTCGAATCTAGTGTGGATGTTGTGTTTCTCTCTCATTAACCCATTTTCATTGTGCCAATATTTTATTTTTACTAGAAGTGCTAAGATCTTATGTGTCTCTAAGTGACCAGAAAGAAAGGTCATAATTTTTATTATTGATATTTCACCAGATAAAGGCTTCCACAAACCTGTAAAAGACAAAACTTAATTCATTCAAAGTTTACTACAAGATGACAAACTTTATTTGAAAGAATATATTTGCCAACACTCTTTCAAATACTCTTTGGTTTTGTGTGAATGTATGTTTGCATACATTGATTTAAGAATGCACATATATGTTGTGGCGCATGTGTCGAAGCCAGAGAACAACTTTTGGGAATTAGTTCTCTCTTTCAATGCTAGGTTGAAGAGATTTAAGTCAGCTCGGGATTTTGCAGCAAACACTTCTATTCACTGAAGAATATCACTGGCCACAGCTTCCTATTTCGTATTATTTTCTCTGAAGACATATAGTTATATTGCTACAAAAATCCTTCCACCTATAATTTAGTCTATGGACTGTATCTGAGGCTGCACAAGAGGAAGAGACATGGATATTGTATTTTAAATTAATGGCATTTAATGCCATACATTTAGAACTCATGAATTAAAGTCAAAATGCATGTCATTAAATGCAAATTGTGTTTCTAAATTAAATATATACATACTAATGCAAGCCTAATACTTTGCTAAAAACTTGCCAACTCTGCTCTCTCTGAACTCGAATAGCTTAAAAGAGTACTCTCATCATGCTTAAATTTTTATTCATTTTCAGGTTTGTTTTATTTATATATGTATTTACATGTTTTAACATGAACCAGGTAACCTTTTTCTGGTGACCAAACACATAATTTTCTTTAAAAGATCTGCTTAAGAAATCAACCCTATGTTTAGTAAAATCTAAGTCCAACTGGACTACCACTATCTTATAAGTTTATAGGACTTTATATCAAACTCAGCAAGGTTGTTATCCCGGGGTTACTTCAATTATCTCTGTTTATCCAATCATGACTGAACTTCTAGCTATATAATAAACATACAAATGTCCGGAAGTATTTTTCAATCCCATTATTTATTTAATTATATGTAGTACAGAGCTGTATGAGTACCCAATCAGAAAAGAATGCTAAATAAACATTTATTCGATTTTTAAGCCAAGATCATATAACAAAATGTCCACACCAGACATGAGAAGCCTCTTTTGAGCTGTCGGTCAGGGTTTTCAAAAGACTCCCAAAACATTGTAGGCTATTACTTTTGTTCTCAGTTGCCCCTGAGGGGTGAAAAGTAAGGGCGTGTTGATGAAGACACCATGAGCTTCAGAAACAGGGCCCAGAGGACCTGAGCTGGATCTGACTTGAAAGTTTCCTCTCTGAGGAGTAACTTTCATGGTGTCAAAAGTGTGATGCAAGCTTTCAAAGGGAGAAGAGCAAACCAAGTCCTACCAAGCTATTATTGTAGCTATGAAGCACAACAAAAACATGCATGGCACAAAAAGCACATGGATTCAGTAGTAACCTGAATACCATGGCAGTAACCAACGGCTCTCGAATTGGTTAACTACTCAGTGCAAGGAAAATTATGGTTGTTGGAGGTGAACCTACAACCAGTAATTAATATATCAGCATAATCCCTGACAACAATCTATAAACATTTGTCCTTATATCTATTGATAAGTATAGTCATCACCCATCATCAAGGAAATTTCTCTTTATAATAGTTGGAGATCATTACAGAAGATCACAGCCAATTACAACAATACAGAGCTGTGCAAACTATTCTCAATGATACATATACAAAACAATTCCAACACCTAAGGTTCAGGAAATCTTGTTGATGAGAGGGCAGAAAGATTGTCAGAACCATAGGACCAGGAAGTTGGCTCTGAGATTGTGTCCCTTAAGAATGCCAGAAGCTAAAACTGCAAAGTTCTCATCAACATAACTGTGAAAATGTGAGCTGAGCAATGACAAGAACAATAAAAATACCAGAGTGAAAAGGGGAAGGACCACAAGGCCTCAGCCCTATACAAAGAACCACAGGCAGCTAAGGAATGCCGAGGGCAGGAGAAAAAGACTTCCTCAGGGAGGATCACACAAACTGATTATACAGTGCCAAAGGTCAACCCTGAAAATATACATTCAAATGCTATTATATGCATTGAACAGACTATACTTAGGAATATTTAAGTACATACGTATATATGTACAGATACATATATACATATATTAGCAATTAATTAGAAATGAGGTCATGAATGTGAAAGAAGAAATATAATATTGATGAGCACTTCAGCTTTATATACCATATATACATGTGTGTGGAAACAATGTTAAAGTCAAAGAAGATATATATTTGTAATTGAAGACTATGAGGAGTTGGTGGAGGAAAGGGTTGGAAGAGATGTAGATGCAGTGCTCAGGCATGAAGCTCTCCAAAATTTAGTATCATTAAATAAAAAGGGAATAGGGTTGGGGAACAGATTAAAGAATATTGGATGTACAGTTATAAATGCTATACTTTATATATATCTCAATTTGTCAACGGACATATTCTATAATATATGTGAATATGTATCAAAACAAGAAGATATATTTTCTTTGCCAACAGACTCTGAGTGAGGACACAGAGAAACACAATCATGTATTCATTGTAGGAAAGTAAACTAATTTATTCCCTACTAGGTGGGGGTGGATCTTTCTTATGTCTTGAAAAAATAGAGATTTGTGTTTTTACTTCACAATAAAATATTAAATAACTTTCCAAATGATTTATTATTATAATTAAAAATCTATGTGAAGTTAAAAGTCAACCATTGGTGAATGTGTAGCAACATTTAATAGATTTGGAAAGCCCTAAATCACATATGAAAGGAGATGAAGTTAAATAAACCATGATGTATGAATATGGATGTGGCATGATTATAGGACAAGAATGTCATAAATTTTAAATCTAAGACAGTGGCTCTTGAATGACATAATATTACTGTATTGAAGAACACACATTTGGCTGTTCATCCTTTTAGTGGGGGTGAACCTGACATCTACTGAGTAGAGAGGAGTGACACCGTTAAACATCCTGCAGAGTAAAATAGCCCATTACTGCAGAACTGTCAGGCTTATGATGTTAATACTAGAACTGGAGAAACCACAGGCTGCACTATCTAAAATGTATAAAATATGGTGATTTGGTAGAGAATTGACACCCATAGGCTCATGGATTTGAACACTTGATCACCAGTACGTATGACTGTTCAAAGTAGTTATGGAACCTATACCAGATTGACTTTGGTGGAGGAAATCATCCTCAGAAACAGACTTTGAGGGTATAGAGACTTATGTCATTACTGCCCCACCCTCTATATTTCTTGCTAAGATGGACTATACGTTGGAAAACATAAGAAAACATGAACCCTTAAGTTGCTTTTGAAGGCAGTATTTTATCACAGCAGCAGAAGTGTAACGAATACACTGGCATTTACTTTAATGAGAAAGAAGGGGTTTGCAATATTTGCTGGTGAATCTTCATTGTTAACTTGATGGAATTTAGAATCCCCACAGAAACACATCTCTGAGTGAATCTGTAACAGCATTTCTAGAAAAGTTTAATTGAGGTAAGCAGAACCACTCTGAAAGTGGCTGGCAATATTTTATATGCTGGGTTCTAGACAGAATATGCAGAATGTGAGCTGCACAGGGCAGTAGTATCAATGAGCTACACAATAGCCTGGAAGCGAGTACAAAGGTTTGTTTATTTTATTTATTTTGCGGATAAACTCCCAGTGAGGGTGGAGATCCACAGTCCTCTGCGTGTGCTGCGAATGGGAACTGAATCAGCAGGAAAAGGGACCCCACATGTTTTTCAGCTGCACTTACAACACATGAGACCACTCTCAAAGTGGGCTGGTATCTTAAAGGGTATTGACTGAAGGAGGTTCCATAAGGAAAAAAAAGCTGTAAAATTTATTTCTATTTCCTGACAGGGCCAGCTGTGGAAATTTCTTATTAATTTGCTTAGTTGTTGAGATGGCTCCATTTGCTTATCTTTTTGTTTGTTTGTTTGAAACAGGCTGTCATGGAGCCTAGGTTGTTATGAACTTGCTCTGTAGACAGGGATGGTCTTGAACATTTATCCTCCTCCCTGCAGCTTTGTAGTGCTGGAATGACAGGTATGCACACTGAACTCAGGATCATGTGGTTCTGGCTTCTAAACCCAGGAATTCAAATATGTTATGCAAACACTCTTCCAGCTGAACTACACATAAAGCCTGAGAGGACTCCATATTTTTACAGGTTTTTAGGGTGAAGGGTTCCACACTTTTCTGGCAGGAGGATCTTCATTTTTCTTGTTATGTGCTTCTTTCTCAGGGTTAATCAACTCAAATCAGAACATATATATTGTTGTGTAAATAATGAAAAATCTAGATAAACAAACCTGACTGAAAACAGATTCATTTTCATCATTTTAAAACATGACTTATGAAGTGCTATCCTTTCCCTTTTTGCAAAATTCTGTTAATTATAAAGTGAAACACTGCCTTCTTAAGAGGGTAGGAATGAACTAGGACTTGACTACCAAGAAAAAAAAAATTGAAAGTCAACTTAAACTATACTTATCAAAAGAGTAAAACAAATCAGTGATTACCATGTTGATATCATTAGCTATTAAAATTTCAGCAGAGAAGAAAAAGAGCTATAAACAGACAACTAAAGACTAAGTAAATATCTATAGTTCTAAACTGAGACTTAACATTAATTCAAGTGTGTGTTTGTGCGTTTGTATGTGAGTATGTGTACATGCAAATGTGGATGCACCCATGAGCACATACCCATGCATGTGTAAATGCTTGTGTAAATCTATGTATATATTATTTCTATTTTAAATGTGTTATTAGAGAATCTCACACATGTATACAATGCACTTGTGTCATCTTCACCTTTCACCACTCTCCAACTTCCTCCAGGTGCTCCAACCTCTTTCCTAACTTTATATTATCTTTTTGGAACATACTGAATCCAAAAATGTGATCACATATGTGTGCATGGGTATGAGACCATCATCTAAAGCATGGGTAACATACCTGAAGCCATGAGTCTAAAGAAAACTTACTACCCTTCCCCATTAGCCATCAACTACTTATAGCTCCTCCTCTATAGGGTGGATCTTTGTGGGTCCCTCCTCTATTCCTTCTAGAATCTTGATTGCATCCATTTCCTTCAGGTAGACACAGCTGCGCTGAGTTCACAAGTCTAATGGCCTGATATTTACCATAAAGTAAAACAAACAAGCAAATAAAAACCTTGGAAATGTGTTTCTTTTACCAAAAATAACACAAAACAATAAGTGGGGTTCTGGAAAAATAGTAATTTTCAAGCTGAAAAGAAAATGAAAAAAATAAAAATAAAACATGGGCTGTGAAGGGCACTGCAAGTATTAAATGATTAAGTAAATAAATAGAAAGTCCAGAAACAGCACAAATAAAAAAACACGAATAGAAATAGTAGTTACAGTAAATTCAAAATACATACATTTGAAGCTATGAGTTGTAATTATATTCATAGAAAGAAAAATATCACCTACCTCATTTAAGGAAAACTTGTATACTAACACAGCATTTTGAAAGTTAGTGAGAGAAAATAAAAAGCTCATACTCTGGTGTGTGTGTGTGTGTGTGTGTGTGTGCGCATGCGCACGCGCGCGCGTGCGTGTTTCTTAGGGTTAGGTTCATGAGATTACTTCATGAGATGGAACCCATACCCAGGATTACTCCATGAGATGGAACCCATACCCAAGACTGCTTAGGTGACCAAGAGCCAAAGAGCAGATAGCCCAGAGTTCTAGGTAAAACCAAATACTACTAGTCTAAAGGGAAAAAATTAACAGTAAATAACGCCTTATGATATTCTGCTCTTCTCATAGATCTGTGCCTTAAGCAGTCATTATTCTTTCTTCAGCAGATGGGAACTGGTGTAGGAGGTCCTATAGATATGAATAATTTGCATTGGTATGGATTTTGCTTTATTGATACAAGTTTAAGGTCAATTTTGTTATATATATGTGTGTTTGTGTGTGTATTTCTGATCTTGATTAAGGTATTGTGATTGTGTAGTTCATTTAAAAATGTAATGTATAATTAGGAAATATAGGTTGTTAATGGATAATCATCGATAATAGTCAAGTTTGTAGTCATGTTAGTTAGATTTTCTAGATGTGCATAGATATATTTCAGATAGGCATTCTTCATATCTTTCAAAGACTTAGAATATGGCATTTAAAATGTTTTCATAACTTAGGATTTTTCATGACAATGAGACACGTCTGCTCCAGGCAGCACCAATCTACTTCAAGAGGAAGATGGGCATAGAAGAGGCTCCTTATGGAGTTGATTAGCCATTTGGGCAAGAAACTGCTCTTGCCTGGACTGTTGTATAAACTGGACATGAAGAACCCATAAAAAGAGGATTGCTAAACTTGCCAAAGGGTGAGATGATCCTTTGGGGTTCCTGATTCATAAAAGAGTCTGTGAGACATTCTGCAGGATACAAAAGAAAGTAACTAAACTGTCTTTAAATTTTCCTGCTTCATGGAAACGTCTGCTGGATACTATGGGCCTGTAGGCTGAAGATGGATGCCCCAACGGTACAAAATAACTTTGGGTGACTGTACAGGCAGCGAGATGTCTCTGTCATTTCTAGTGTTTTGGAAGTTGCTTACTTCTTGTTTACATAGGTAATATTATATCTTTCTAGAGTCTTTGATGGAGTTAAAGAATAGATAGATAGTTATAGTTTTCCATTGTTATGATAAAAGATAAAATAGATTTAAATATTGTGACTGTAATTCTTGCTTGATAACTGTTTTGTTATATGTAATTTTACTATGTTAAAGTAAAAGCCTTTCTTTTTTGTTTAAAAAGAAAAAGGGGAAATGGTGTAGGAGGTCCTTCTTTCTATTTGTTGCTTTCATTGGTGAATAAAGAAAACTGCCTTGGCCTTTTGATAGGGCAGAGATCAGGTAGGTGGAGTAGACAGAACAGAATGCAGGGAAGAAGGCAGTGTGACAGACACCATATTTCTCTTTCCTGAGACTGATACTGGTTAGAAGCTTTTCCAGTAAGCCATGACCTCGTGGTGAACACAGATTAATAGAAATGGGTTAAATCAAGAGTGAGAGTTGGCCAAAAAGAGGCTAGATATAATGGGCAAGGCAGTAATTTAATTAATACAACTTCTGTGTGGTTATTTCAGGTGTAAGCTAGCCAAGTAGCGGGACAGAGCCAAGGGTGGCTGGGACGACAAGCAGCCCTCTTGCCTCTTACTACAGGGAACACATATAGAAACCCACAGCTAGAGATTATACACAGAGAGAAAAACCTTGGAACATACATCTCTAAATGGGGTGTCTCCATTCATTCTCTAACCTCAGAAAACAGTTAACCCTGTGGAGGAGGACTAAGCAGAAGGAGTATAAGAGACCCAGGAAATGGAGCACACCAGGAGAACAAAACCCTCTATATCAACTGAGCACAGTGCACATGATCTCACAGAGACTGAAGCAGCAAGCGCAGGGCCTACACAGGTCTGCACCAGCTCCACTGTCAATATATTAAAGCTTTCAATATATCAGTACTTTTAGAGGACACCTGAATGTGTGACGGATGGTTCTCTGATCCTTGTGCATTCCATTGGGGCTCTTTTCCATATGATGGTTTGCATATTCCATCTTCAGTGTGATGGTTTTCATTTTATCTTGTTATATTTGGCTTTAAAAAATAACAAAACTGTTGAGACAAAAAATTGCCAAACTTTACCTGAGTGAAGGTTAACGTTTTATGAACATTTCTTTGACCATGCCTGGAGCTGTGCAATGCATCATGTCATGGGTGAGTAGTCTCATCCATAATGAAACTTACTAAACATAGAAAAGTTTGTAATTTCCTATTAAATATTATTTTAGCTATGTTTGAAAAAACAAATGAAATAACAACAAAATATTGCTAGTCTATATCAATTCAACACAAACCTTAACATTATTATTCCTTCAATATAGCCTTTCTAATTGTTTTAGATAGATTGTCAAATGTTAATTTTATATTCTATTTATATTAAAATATTCTATCTTGTAGCATGATTCATTTTCAAGACTTATTTTATTGCTAGATAATGGCCCATTAAATAAACCATCACTTTTTAAATTTACTTTTCATCTCCTACTTACAATTTCATTCCTCCCCCCAACTTTTCAGAATTATAAATAATACTGAAATAAATGCTTTCTGCATACTACATAATTTCTTATCCAGATTCATTCATTTTAGGGTGTATAGGTCTGGTATAAATTCCTCTTTTTGGAATAATTCCCAGAATTTAAATAACTGAATATAAAGTCTTGTCCTTCTAAACATTATTGAGACATAAAGATAAATCACTCTTCAGAGATTTAGAAAGCAATTGGCTACAAAAAAATGAACATTTACTGAAAATTATATAAATAAGATATGTTTGGTTACTCTCAGATATTAAGATGATAGTGTCTAGTATACTGGAGTTATGATATAACCAGTGTCATGTCTTCTGTGCTCCTGAATTACCGGATAAAAGTAAAGCATCTTGGCGGCTTTGTTATGGTCTTGTTTGGTTGCTAAAATAATTTATCAGGTACCAGACTGGAGTACATGAAAGAACTCTGGAACAAAGTGATGTCCAGATAGAAGCTGTATACAAAAGCATGACGTTTCATTTTCTAACCTCTATGACAAGTCAGGTGGTTGGGGATGAATGTTAAGTCATCTACTTCACAGCAACAGAGACTTTATTCAAAAGTCCCAGGACATGCAAAGGCTTTCAGTCTATAAAACAATCCTTTCCATTCTATTTAACAACTTTATACAGGCTTCGATTTTTGTTTAGTTGACTTTATTGGGCTGTCAGTATGTTATATTTGTTTTGCATCTTTTTGTTCTCTGTCTCTTCGTATGTTTTGCCATTAGCACAATCAGTGTGTCGGCATATTTTATAGCCCTTGGTGCTGGTTATACCACAAAAGATGGAAGGAATAACGTGCTCATAATCTGAAGGAGAGCTGCCTGGTTTTCTGCAACATGTGAGTCCTTAGCCTCACAAACTTGGGTTTCTTCTGGTTCTATGGCAAAATTCTACACTTCTTTTTACTTTGTTGCTGCAATTGCTACTAACCTAGTCAGTAAAGCAAGATCCTAGTCAGTTGGGATTCACACCTTCCTAGGCCTGAATGGAGACGAGAGGGCCTTGGGCTTCCCACAGGGCAGGGTAACCTGCCCTCTCTTAGGACTGGAGGGGAAAAGGGGAGGGGGAGGGGGGAAGCGGGAGGGAAATGGGAGGAGCGGAGGAGGTGGAAATTTTGAATGGTACTATTTATAATGCAATAATAAAAAATTAAATGTGGAAAAAAAAAGAAAGGAAAGGTGTTTGAAATGATATTTCATCACACATCCCCCATGGATATGTGGCATACTGAACTCAACTTCTTGATATTTAAAACATCTCCATAATATGTCTTGGTTATTCATTGTTGCTCATCAATGATCAAATACCTGAGAGCACACATTAGAGGAGGAAAAACTTACTTGGTCTTCTTTTAGAAGGTGTGGTCTATAGATGTTTGGCCTGTGTGCTTGGGCATTGCATTTTGGTACCTGAAGAATAAGAAACCATTTGCTCCTAATTCCAGAGTTTAGCACCAATGCTGAGGACCAACCACTCAACACCTAGCCTGTAGAGGATGTTTTTACATTCCAACACCCACTGTTTTTCACTATACAATGTGCTGATACAGCTTACTGACATTCTGAAACGTATCAAGTACAGTTTCTATTACTAAAGCAAATAATGATCATGAAGTAATTCATTATTCTTATGTGGAATATTTTAATCTCTGCTAACCTTGCTTGATCTTATGGAACATATATTTCACAACATGTATCTCTTAGCAGTTTTCTTGTAGCTGAAATATTTCAGGCACATAAAATTTCCAGAATCCATCAACTAATGCCCATGTGATGACTGTATACATTATTGTTCTTGTTGATAGGAATTTCTTGAAACCTTTCAAAAAAAATTTTACATTTGCTTTAAATGGGAGAAATGTTATTCTTAATCACATCACCCCTTCTGTAAGAAGTCACACTATATTTTGTCAGTGACTCAAAAACGCCAAAGGATGGCAGAGACACGTGTTAAAGAACCCATTATTAGTTTAGCTTAAAAATAAAAACTTCAAAGTGCCAGGAGGTGGACTAATATATTCTTTTTATTCTAGATGCTTGGTATTTTAAGTTGAATATGAAACATCTTTGAATCACAGTGGCAGATTCCAGGAGATGATTAAGCACGGCATCTATTAAAAAATGTATTTCAATTACTAAAAAAACATGCTAAATAAAAACACGCTCCTACAGTTAGAACTCAACATTGAGTAATCTTCAACATTTTCTAGTTAATTTCTTCAGCATTCCTTCCTGTTTTGATTTCTCTAAAATATCACAGCCTATGAAAAGCAGGGACTAAGTTAGAGTGTTCCCAGTTTCATGGACGCATTTCTTGTAAATGTTTCTCAAAGTCCTCATTTTTTGGCCTTGTCAGTATATTTTAGTCTAAGTCAGTGTCCCAGCCCATCACTTCGCTTTCCTACCTCTGGTAATGACTCACAGTCAGCCTCGGCTTTGTAAATAGGCTAGATATTATTTGATGATGTGTTACCTAACCTTTTAAGCAGCATTTTCTTTTGTTATCCTGGATCTGCATTTGTCTTGATTTTTATGTCATTTCCTTTTGAATTCCAGTTTTCTTATGACTGGAATCCTTCAATGATCAGCTTAAAATCTGGCTTCACTTTATGCCATTTTCCTAGGTCTTCACATAGCATAACAGTTGACACTTGTCATGTCCAAAGGAAACTCCAATTCCCCAAATGCCAAAAGGGAGTCCGAATATACAGAAATGAGCTCAACCTGGACTATAGAAGGATTTCTAGTGCTTAGATAAAAGCCAGTATAACTCAGGAATTTGTGAAGCCAGTTCCCAGCTGCCAAAATGAGTCATTTCATTTACCTCTGGTAAAAGTGTATATAGCTCACCAGCTAACATACACCTGTGGTGCCTATCAGCATATCAAAGTCCATACTAGCCTCCAGGTTCCTTCAATACCTACTCGCAAGGACTTGTTATATATTTCAAAGGCCCCACACCAGTCTCCTGATGCTTTCTTCCTCCCCAGTAACTCATTCTTCTTATAATCTATCTATTTTCACTATGTTCTCTCTATCTCCTGCTATTGTTCCTTCCCTTACAGATGCCCTTGCAATGCCCTGTATGTGGCCAGATTCAATCTACTTTCTTTCTCTGTTCTGGACTCTTCCAGATGCCTTTGGCATTTTCTCTCTCTTACTTCACAATAAAATCCTACCCCTTAATCATACCATGGAGCAATCCATGCTAAGAGTGCTAATTCATTAAAGAACTATTTATTTGCATGCATGCATTCGCGTGTGTGTGTGTGTGCATGCACACAAATAAAAATGTGTGTGTGTGTGTGTGTGTGTGTGAGAGAGAGAGAGAGAGAGAGAGAGAGAGAGAGAGTATACATGGGTGCACATGCCTACTGACATGGGTGTTGGAGTTGAACTCTGGTCCTCTGCAAGGGCGGTACTTACTCTCAACTGCAAGGTTTCTTCCACCTCCTAGATTTCATTTATAAGTAAAAGCCATTTACATTCACTGCCTCCTCAGCGTCTTTTGCATGTCTCACATTTCTACATCCAAGTTGTGATATCAATAGTCATTAGTGTACCCTGACACCCTTCACCCTTATTTTACCATTCAATCATTCTTTTCTAAAGATTTCAAAGTATACTACACATTATTCATGGTCACTTGCTTATGGGCCCGTTGGTCGCTCAGACCGCTTTCTTAATTTCAGCTCCAATTACCACTGCATTAACCACTGTAATAGAAACCTTACATCTCCCTACATTCGCCGCCTTGGCAGCCAGACAGCCAGTTGTCAGCATCTGTCTAGAGCTTTGCTTCTGTTGCATTGACCTGTTAATGGCATTGCTTTGATAGACATTGGCCTGTTTCCCTCTTTTTCCAGAAGGCTTAACTCTCACTCACATACTTTTCATTGTTGCCTCTATTTAACCCATCAGAGTAATCTGTTGCCTTGCAATCTAAGGGCCATTTTGTGTCTTGCTTACACTGAATTTCCTTTTAATTAATTAAGTAAGGAATCAGTTCTGCTTTTGTTGTTGTTTGTTTGCTTGTTTGTTTATACTTACCATCCTACAACCATGGAGCATCTAATTTGCTGTTAGCACATATCTGCAACATGTGTAAAAGTCAAGGAGATCTTCTAGTCCAAACAACATTCTCCCTTCTGCCTTACATTTCAGGCTGATCTGGTTTCTGTATCTCCCTCCTCCATACCTACCCACTCTCTTGAAACTGGCAAGACTTTCTTTGCCTTTTGCTATTCTTCCTCTACCACCCAAGAGATAGCTATGACAGGTCTGAATTTCCCCAAATAAACCTTTCTCTCCATCAATGGAGTGGTCTGGTTTGGAGGCTTCGCTGTACCATCACTTACAGAGAAGGAAGAGAAAACCCTCACTCAGGTACCCAAGTGAAGCCTCTCACCACTGTTGGGGGAGGCTGCTTGTTTCTTTCCCAGATGCCCAGACTCAGAGCTTAGAACTTAGGACTCGCTCAAGCTCATGAAGATGGCATTGTGGAATATGTCTGTGTCTCCTCATGCTCACTATCAGAAGTAAACATAGGTAATTTTGATTAAATAAATGCAACTTGCAAATTCTGGTGAATGTATATATACATATTTATTTCTCTTGGCCAGTCAATATTGTCATCTGGAAACTGTTTGGGCCTATAATTTAACAAGTAGACATCACTTTACAATTTCATAAGGGCTTTTATCTCATAGGAAAATAATTTTTCCTCATTTGTTTAGAAATTACCTGTTTGTTTTAGATATAGGTTCCAAATAAGTTCAGGACCAATTGAACAGGCATTCAAACCTGAGGAGATAGTCTAGTTTGCCATGTGTTCTCAGTAAGAGACACAGGTAAGGCCACTAGTGGGTGAACTAGAGTATTGAATGGTGTAGATACTAATAATGATTTCCAGCAGAGGGTCATTATCAGGACTCTGTTAAAAATACAACTAAAGTTTAATTATTTTATGATTAACATAAGTACCTTTCCAGTCATAGAATTCAGCAATATGTGCAGTTTGTCTTTTTTGCTTATATACATATAGTATGCTGCTCAGCAAGTGCGTGTTGACTACCACAATAATTAGGAAAGAAAAAGAACAGAGCAAAATTAATTGTATGCTGGTAAGGAAAGTTTAGCAATGTCATTCTCAGGTTTGACAGTAATTTTATTTAAAGACTTTTATAAATAACCTAAGGTGGGAGTATACAGTGAACTATCCACATTCTTCTAAGCTCAGGAATGCTGAGTCAGTGGGAGTGAAGTACTGCGGGGTAAGAAATGGCAGCAGAGCTAGAATGTGGGCTAGTGTAAAGAGAGACATTGGAGAACCATTTGAGATGCAGTAGAATAGACTACACAGTGCCATTTATGATCCAGGATGATGATTACAGTATGCCTCTCATTCAAAGTGTAAATATATTTGATAGAAGTCTCTGAGTGTGTGTGTAAAATTAAATTAGTACTAAATTATTCTTTACAAAATAAATTTTATCCTGCATGATAATCCTATCATTTTTCAAGTTGCCAAGATAGAGAATCAACTAAAATAAATGGATAAGAAAAGGTGATATATCTATAAGTCAGAAAGTCAGAAAACAGAATCACAAATAGTACATAATCTCATTTATGGAACCTAAAAAATATTGAATTCATATAAGTAGAAGACTATAATAATATTTATCATGGATGGAGCAGTTTGATGAAGAAGGCATTATTAAAATATATTCATTTAAAGGGGAGAATTAAGTTGATGTATATTGCACAACAAAGCATTTCCACTTAAGAACACACAGTTACATATGGCATAGTAATATTTACTTTCAGCAGACCATATGTATGACTATGGTTTCTGTAAAATTACGTTACCTACTGATATTATAGTGATCCTAATTTATGTAGGTTCACTCTAAAATATTGACACAATGAAGCCATTGCCTAAGAAAATTATGCATTTCTCAGTATATATTCCACATTATATTCTTTAAAGGCAGAAAACACTGTGTCAAAAGTAGTGGCTGGATAAGTTAATTAGCCAGTTTAGGATAATCCTTAATACATCTCTTCTTAGTATCTCATGATGTATATGACAAACGTGGACAGCCTTATCTGACCAGTAATATCTTTGGCTGTAGTTCCTACAATTATGAAAACTAAAGCAAGCCGCGGTAGCACACACCTGTGTTCAGGAGGCTGAAGCTGGAGAATCAAACATTTGAAGTCAGTTTAGGCTACAAAATTAGCCTGGATCACAATAATTCTGTTTCAAAACCAAACCAAACAAACAATACAAACTCTTAAAATCTCTATGCTATTATCCTTTAATTGAGGCATCTTTTTACATCCACTGAGGCAACTATGGGAAAATGCTTTAAACAGATATGACAGTTAATTTCAAGTGTACCAACAAAGAGATTAGGAAAACTAAATAACCAGTAAATCATATTTGTGGGTTTTTTTTTTTTGGTGTGGGTGCTTAAATGAAAATGGCATGTTAATCCATGGACTGAGTGAAGAGGTTTACCCTTGACATGGGCATCATCCAACTGAGTGGAAATCCTATGGAGTAAAAATCCAGAGGAAAGATGAACATACATTTACTTTGTAGCTGGAATGCCTTCATTCTCCTAATATCTATACATAAGAACTCTAGATAAACTCTGGAACTTTCACAAGGTTCAACATTTAAACTGAGAACTGTCATGTTGTTTTTTACTAGATGCTGATTTGGAAGCAGCCTACTGTGGTACTTCTACAATCACTGATTCTAAGAAGAAGTATTTCTTTACATATTTAAGCATTATCTGTTATTCATTATCTATAACTCCCTTAACTACCTGCCTTTGGTTTGTCTATATCTACCTGACTATCTATCTATCTATCTATCTATCTATCTATCTATCTATCTATCTGTCTGTCAATATATCTATATCTGTCTATCTATCTGTCTATCTATCTATCTATCTATCTATCTATCTATCTATCTAGCATTTATCTATTTACATATAACTATATATCTATCTGTAGGTCATCTCTCTCTTATATGTCGATCTTCTACTATTCTTTCATTTCTACATACCTATGTTCTAGCTGTCTCTGTTTATTATCTACTCATTAATTGTCTACTTATTATCTATGCATTATCTATTCATTTCACTGGGGAAATATTTCTATGTAATTTGAATAAAATATTAATTTCTTGCTTACCTCTAAAGTCTTGGAAGTCCAAGACAACAAAATGGCTGCACCAGTCTTATAAATGTCTACTCTGCACTTTGAAGATAACAAATTATATGGTTTTATATGGTATAAAGGATGAACTATCGTCTAATATATTCTATATGACTCTGATACCACTTATGTGGTTGTTTATGATGTAAAGGGTGATCTAGGGTCTAAGGTATTCTATGTGACTCTGATACCACGTAGGTGATTTTATATGGTGTAAAGAGTGAACTAGGATCTAAGATATTCTATATGGTTCTGATACCACTTTTCTGGTTTTATATGATATACAGGAAAAACTAGTGTCTAAGATCATCTATATGGCTCTAATACCACTTACAAAGTGGCTCTTATGGACTAACCTAAGCATCTTCCATGGCCAAACACATAACAGTAAAATACTAGGTGTCTGATTACAAAACATGAATGTTGAGAAAATACCACTAGCCATCCTTAAAGTTCTGTACATGACTTCTCAAAATTAGTGTACATCTTATATGTAAAATATCCAAATGACTCTAACACTCTTCCAAGTCTTCACTTATTCTAGCATCCACTCTTTAGCACTGTGTCATCTGAAAATAAGCTACATTATCCATAGATGAGACTCAAGTTATGATACATCTGAAGCAAATTTCTTTTTAATTGCAAAGTTATTAGAAAATCAAAAATGTGTCCGCAGATTCATCTGGACACTGGTAAGTGGGCCCCAGCCCGTCCCCGAGGCCTTCTGGCCACTTAGGGCTCCCCTCTACTGGCTTTGCTGATTATCCCAACCCTGCTCGCCCCCGGGTATCCCTTTTCATCTGCTTGGTCCCAACTGCACCCGAACTCAGCCTATCCGGGCTGAGGCCTTGGGGGAAGGGCGAGTCCCCTGCTAGAGGGCCTCCTTTATCCGACGGAGCCGAGCCAAGCAGAGCACACATCTCTCAGTAAGCCCGCCTTTGGGACTGGGAACCCCTGGGCAAGGAAGGAGCACAACCAGCTTCCGCAGATCCATCCAGACCCCAGGAGCCAAGCGGAGCCGAACGGAGCAGAGCGGGCAACTCTCAGAAGAGATGGGCAGGCGCCAATCAAAGAATTCGTCCAACAACCTGAAAAGCAACATGATAACACCAGAATCCAGCGATTATGGAACAGGAAAGCCCGAGCAACCTATCCCAGATGAGTAGAAGAAATTGACTTTAAACGTAGCTTTATGAAAGTTATAGAGTCCTTTAAAGAAGAGGTGAAAAACTCCTTTATCGAAAGGGATGAGAAAACTAACAAAAAGTTAGAAGAAATGAATAAATTCCTCAAAGATACCCTAGAAAACCAAGAAAAAGCAATCAAACAGGTAACTGAAACAGTTCAAAACTTGAAAAACGGAAATGGAGGCAATGAAGAAAACACAAACCAAGAGATGGCGGGAAATGGAAAATCTGGATACACGAACGGGAACCACACAGACAAGTATAACCAACAGAATACAAGAGATAGAAGAAAGAATCTCAGATGCAGAAGACACGATAGAAAAAATAAACTCAGCGATAGAAGAAAACAACAAATCCAACAAATTTGCAACACAAAACATCCAGGAACTATGGGACACCATGAAAAGACCAAATCTAAGAATAATTGGGATAGAAGAAGGAGAAGAATTCCACTCCAAAGGCCCAGAAAATATATTCAAAAAACTTATTGAAGAAAACTTCCCGAACCTAAAGAAGGATATTCCTATGAAGGTTCAAGAAGCATACAGAACACTAAATAGGCTGAATATAAAAAAATCATCCCCTCGCCATATAATAATCAAAACACAAAACATATAGAATAAAGAAAGAATATTAAGAGCCTCAAAGGAAAAAGGTCAAGTAATATATAAGGGTAAACCTATCAGAATTACACCTGACTTCTCTATGGAAACCATGAAAGCTAGAAGGTCTTGGATAGATGTGCTCCAGAAATTAAGAGACCATGGATGCAAGCCCAGACTACTATACCCAGCAAAGCTTTCTTTCACCATCGATGGAGAAAACAAGATATTCCAGGATAAAAACAAATTTAAGCAATATGTAGCCACGAACCCAGCCTTACAGAAAGTACTAGAAGGTAAACCACAACTAAGGAAGGCAAACGACACCCATAATAACACAGTCA
>PVIU01010406.1:18044-70380 GCA_004026605.1 Ondatra zibethicus | reverse complement strand
GGGGTGGGCCTTGGACTTCCAACAGGGCAGGGCACCATGCCCTCTTTCAAGGAAGAAGGGGGAGGGAGGAGGGGTGGGGGGTAGTGGGAGGGGACCGGGAGAAGGGGAAGAAAGGAAAAAATTTTTTTTTATCTTTAATTATGTTCTTGAATGGAAAAAATAAAACAAAACAATGTATGGAAAAAAAAAAAAAAGAATGATTCTCTTCCTGAGGAAATAGCTGGACATTAACGGTATTGGTACCTTTAAGTTCTTCCTGGGAATGACACCACTGTCGAAGTCACGGAAGTATCTCTGCAGCGATGGAAAACTAAAACTTAAATCACGTGACCCCCAAGCACACACCACACATATACACATGTTTCTATGCAAATTCCAGATTCTGTAAACAATTCTCTTAAATCAAAGCATATTAATTAGTTTTTCTCCTAATTTAATCAAAGTTTGCATTATTTAAAGAGGTGAAAAGGTGACTGTTCTGTTGATCAATGAAGGCCATTGGCAATATTACTGCTAGTGCCACCACTCTGCCATTTGCATCATCCTAATTACAAACAGAGATCAGAGGCTCTGTGTGACTAATGAAACAAAATTGCAACAGAAACATAAAGCTTGAATAAAAGATCCATTAAAAAAATGTGCTCTCAAATGGATGATAAATACCTCACTCATCACTTTTATTGCCGGAGTCAAGTGATTAGCAGATGGTTTGGGCAATTAATTTGCATTCAGCACTTAAGTACCAAGCAGTTAGCATGCACCCAGTGCATTCTCTGGTGCTTTCTCAATCAAATCAATGTGGGTTTAAATAATCGACACTGTTTTCCTCCTAAAGATCTACCTCAAATTAATCTTTCCCTTCATTGCATGTTTCAACTTCTCTTTCTTCATCTCTGCTTTCTTATTCACTTTTTAAAGGATGTTTTAAACAGTTGAGACCTTTTTGGCCTCTCTTCCAACACAGAGACGTGAGGAGTGAATAATTAGAGCATAGCGTTTTAGATATGATTCATCAAAGCCTTTGTAACTGCGTGTAGAGTAGTGTTCCTCGAATGTAGATAGTAAGTTTCAGTCAAGTTCAAACAGAGGAAGTAAAACACTATGGAATGTACATGAATTGTATATCCAAATAGCCACGGCCTGAAATCCTACCTAAGCAATGCTTATGTGGCATTAAAGACCCTCGTTAAATCCCTGTAACTTAGTTCTTCACTGGAAGGATATAGACAATTAATACATGTGTGTCGGGTTAATTTAAGGAGCAAAGATGGCCAAGAACACAAATTATACAGCACAACAGCACTTCCAACAGCACTCCCATTTCAAATGTCAATTTATATTTCAACCTGACTGAGAACCTAACCGCTAAAATATTATGCTTGGCTGTGTCGATGGGTGGCATTTTTGGAAAAGACTTGGATTTGTTCAATAGTTCACATAAATAACATCCCAGTGTGGGAGAGAATCATCTAATCCATTAAGAGACCAAATAAAACAGAAAGAAAAAAGAGGAGTTTCCTCCTGGGGTACCTCCTCTTCCTCCTCAGTCACCAGAGATCTGAAGGACTCCAGAGACTACACCATCGGCCCCTCTGCTTCTCTGGCTCTCAGGCCTCCCCCCCTCCACCTCCTTGTTCTCATGCCTCAGTCTCCAGAAATGATACCACTGACCCCTCTGGTTCTCGAGCCTTCCTTCAGGCTGAATTGCACTATGTACTCCTCTGTTTCTCTAGTTTGCAGACAAAATACAATGGGACTTCAGCTCAGCAATCATATGAGTCATTTCCCACAATAATCTTATCTATCTATGCCTATCTGTATTTTGTACAGGGAACCATGACTAATACACTCATGGTGAATATATTAAAAAGCCACTGGAGTTACATACTATAACAAATAACACACATGGCTATACCATGCCATTTGTGTAGTTCCCACAACTAAAAATTAATGTAGACAGAGAGCATCTAGAAGAAGTGTCCTGCTTCTTAGGCATTGATATGTAAACTAGCTCACCATTGGAACGGACATTCATTTCCATTCAAAAAATTGTAATTCTTTTAATTTTCTGTGTATGCGGATTTTGCCTAAATACAAGGGTCTTTGCAACCCTTGTATGTCAGAGGCCAGAATAGGAATTGGATCACCTGAAACTAGAATTATAAATGGTTTTGAGCTACCAAGTGGATGCTGGGAGTAGAATTTGAGCTCTCTGCTGTGGAATAGTCTTTTCATAAACTGTGAAGATGTATCACTCTGATTGGTTTAATAAAAAGCTGAATGGCCAATAGCTAGGCAGGGAGGACTCTAAGAAGAAGAAGGGCAGAGACGCCATGAGAGGCAGAATGAGCAGTATTGGCACCATGGGGATGAGGTGATAAAGCCACAAGACAAAAAGTAAATTAATAGGAATGGGTTAATTTAAGTTATAAGAGAAGTTAGAAACAAGCCTAAGCTATCGGCTGAGCTTTCATAATCAATAATAAGTCTCTGTGTCATGATTTGGGAGGTGGTTGGCAGGACAGAGAAAGGCTTGCTACAGCCCAACAAGAGCATCAGTGCTCTTAACCACTGAGCCGTAATAAGTCTGTGTGTGGTGATTTAGGAGCTGGTTGGTGCGTCAGAAAAATCTGCCTACAAATAGCATTCAACAGCCAGGTACGTAATTCCATATAAGACTTGAGAAAGCTTTAAAAGAAAATAAAAATGTACCAAACACAGAAAAATGTAGGCAGATGTGGCTTCCTAGTCCTGCCTCCTGATCACTGCCTGCAGGCATTACACTATGAGCTAAGCTGCGAGGTGATTTAAGGTGTACTCATGCAGGCAAGAAAGGTTACAGATATTCAGTAAAGCAGGTTTAGGTACAAAAAACTCTAAGCAAGTTACAATGTGTTTAACAATGTATGTAGGCTTAAGAAAAAAAGAAAATGGATATAAACAGTCATAGAAAAATAGTTTATAAATAATAAGACAAAGTCTTTAAAGAGAAAATAAAATAACATAAAAAGGATTAGCTACATGGAGATAGGAAATACACAGGGAGTCTAATGTTGTTTTGACATTAATTTTTTGGTTTCTAATGAGCAAGCAATAGCTGCAGAGAGACATTGGATTATGGAAACTGCTAAATTAAATCTATCCATTTATTTTAAAATGTTTTAATTTCAAAATGGAAGTTAAAAATTGTTTTGCTTTGGAAAAGAAGTTATGCTTTTGCTCCCACAAAAACAAAAGACTGTGGATTTGTTCAAGGTTAAAGAGAATCAGGCTTGATGGAGTGATACCCTCTGAAAATCCTGGATACATACATGAAGAAATAAATCTACGGAAGCTACAAGACAGGTGACATAAATTTTACCTACTCAAACATACAAAAAAAGAAAAAATCTTTGCCTGGCTTGGGTACAACACACAGTCCATATTTGTATTAATTTTGAACTTTGAAAGTTTATGTGTTTTCAGAGCAAGGGGAACAGACACCAATGAAAATGGGTGACCCAGGTAATCCCGCCTCTTAGAGTGCCTCTGTTACTCTTTCCTCAGAGTTCTGCATCCAGAACATCTTCAGGTCTGTTAACTGAGATAGTTCAGGCTTACAGACTGTTCTAGCCCAGGCTTGACCATTATCCTAATTTTCTCAGGTTCCCCCAAAGTTTCCAGCACCCAAAGATAACAGGAAGCAGATAACACATTCCAAAGAGACAGGGTGGGTGGTTTTTGGTTTTTCGATGGCTTGTGGATGTTTGTCATTGTTTAGGGGGGGATTAAGAATATAGGATAAAAAGACAACTATTAACTTCAAATATTCTACATAGGTATTTGTTTTGATATATTGATATAAACTTAAAGCTATTTTTGTTATAATGAATGTATGTTTCTTTCCTTGTTTGGGGTGTTGTGCTCATGTAGTTCATTTAAAAATGTAATGTATAATTAAGAAATGCAGGTTAGTATTTAGTCATCTATAAAAATCAAACATAGTCATATTAGGTATGCTTTCAAGGTCATACAAAGATATGTTACATAGGTGGACTTCAAACACTTCAAAAAACTATAGAACATGGGATTTAAAATGTTTAGTAACATAATAACATAAGGCTTTTCATGCAATGAAACACGTCTGCTCCTGGCTATACCAATTTACTTCAAAAAAGAATGATGGGTATTGAAGACTCTCTAATTGGAGTTTATCTTCTTTATGGAAAAATCTAGCCATTTGGATAAAAAAAAACTGCTCTTGTCTTAATTGCTGAAAGTATGCTGCCCAAACTAGGCAAGCAGGCTTCAAATGAAAAAGACTGTCAAACTTTGCAAGATACAGTGGGACAGTCCTTCGAAATTCCTGCTTCATAGAAGATTCTGCCAGATATTCTAGGTCTGTAGGCAGAAGATTGGATGCCCCAAAACTGCAGAAGAACCTTGGGTGACTATCCAGGCAGCCAGATATTTCTGTCATTTCTATAGTTTTGGAAGTTGCTTGTTCTGCTCTTTCAGTTTACTCAGGTAATATTCTCTCTTTCTGTAGTCTTTGATGGAGTTGAAGACTATGCAATTATAGCTGCAGTTTTCCTTAGTTATGACAGAAGGTAAATTAGGTACAGAGCTTTGGACTCATCAAGATAGAATAAATAATGGAGTATTTTCCCCAAATTTGCCAAATACAAATGGACTGGACAGTGTAAATTTAATTCTAACCTGATAATTGCTTTTATTGTTTATACTTTTACTGTGATAGAGTTAAAAAAATTTCCTTTTTATTTAGACAAAAAGGGAGAAATGTTATGGAATAGTCTTTTTGTACACTGTAAAGCTGTGTCACTCTGATTGGTTTAATAAAAAGCTGAATGGTCAATAGTTAGGCAGGATTTTCAGGACAGGGAGAATGCTGAACAGAAGAAGGACAGAGATGCCATGAGATGCAGAACTAACATTATGAGTACTGGGGGAGATGAGGTAATAAAGCCATGAGGCAGAAATTAAATTAGTAGAAATGGGTTAAGTTATAAGAGTTGGCTAGAAACAAGCCTAAGCCATTGGCGAAGCTTTCATAACTAATAATATGTCTCTGTGTCATGATTTGGAGCTGATGGGCAGGACAGAGAAAAACTTGTTAAAGTCCTCCGAAAGGAGCCAGTACTCTTAACCACTGAGCCATCCCTCCAACTCCTCAAAATATTCTTTAATTTTTTAAAATTTATTTTGTGTCCATGTGCATGCATACATGTGGAGGTTAGATGTCACCATATGGGGAGTCAGTGCCCTCCTCCACAGTGTGGGTCTCAGTATTCAAACTCAGGTGGTAAGGCCTGGCAATGTGTACCTTTACCCATTGAACCATTTAGTTGATCCCTAAAACCACTTTTTGTTTTCTTAATCTTGGAACTCTGTACACATTGAAAGTTTTGTGCCTGCCCAATCTGTTTCCCCTTTGGGTCTGCAGCATGCTAGGACAGCAGTTTTACCACAGCATTGCACAATGTCTGGTGCCAACACTTCCATCTTCAAAGCTGAAGAACTTGCCCCCAAGTGTCAGAGGTCAGTTGACAGCCTATCAGCCATCATGAGATGCCTCAGCTGATGAGTCCCCCACTTTCCAACCCTCATCCAAGCAACTACAGTCATCCTGTAAGAGACAGATTTATTCAATGACCTGTGAAGCCACTAAGCTTTAGCTGTGGTTGCACAGGTCCCTTATATAAAATGATTTACTACATGTATTATCTCATGTTAAATGGTCTCAAGATTACAAATCATAATTAACACAATATAGTGTTGTGTAAGCTGTTGTGATATTTGAGGGATGATGACAATGACAATTGAAAAGTCAGTATGAATATAGTTTTTAAAATATTTTTAAACTGCAGTTCACTGAACCCACGACTTAGATACAGAAACTGTCCAGCATCCTTCATCCCAAGGTAGACAATTCAGACGGCCATCTCAACCTCCCACGGGGCCTGCAGAGACCTTCACTAACTGTGCTTCATCATCAAATTTCTCTTCTGCTGTCTCATTTCTTTCTGTTCCCTTCCCTAAATGACCCACAGGGCAGTCTTTAATGACCTAGCCTGCTGGCATCTGGTAGAGCAGATGGGAGGATTCTCTAATGAGAATCTCACTGATGAAAGAGAGAAGCCTAAAGATAGTGATGGCAAGGGCCCCTTGACAAAAGTCTAAGTAGACATCTTTCTAATAAAGCTCACAGGAAGCCATACCCGAAAGCACAGAGCTTGTAATTGGGGGTTGCTTTTAATTGCTCAGTCTTATATATTAATGATCAATAACAATCATCAAACATCTGAAACAGAAAATAAAAGGCAGATACTAAGGCTTATTAAAAAATATCAACAACTTAACATGTACATGATCCATACATGAAGATAATACTAGAACAAGAAGCAATCCATACTTGTGAAAAGATTAAAAGAAGGCACTACATCTGTTTTTTTTAAAAAAAGATATTAAAATAAAGGTGGTGGGCATGGTAGTGCATGCCTTAACCCCAACACATGGAAGGCAAAGGAAGGAAGATCTTTGAGAGTTTGGGACCAGCCTGCCCTACATAACATGTTCTAGGATATCTGGGGCTATAAAAAACTTGTGTCCCCCCAAAATTCAAAATTAAATAAATAAATAAATAGGAAGGCACCAATGACAATTAAACTTGCTAAAATTATACTTTTATAATAAAATGAAAATAAAGAGAAGGCTGGAGAAATGGCTCAGTGGGCAAAAGTTCTGACTTCTGTTTTAGAGGTCTCTAGATCAATCACAAGGACCCACATGGCAGCCCACAACGGTCTGTAACTCCAGTCCAAAGGACCACACCTTCCTCTGTCTTCTGCAGCCACTGCACACAAAGTGGTGCACAGACATACATGCAGGGAAAACACCCATACACTAAATAATAAAATATTTTTAAATAAAATGAAAGAAAAAAATTAAACATGATAACAATTAGAAATTTTGAAAGACAGTGACAGCAACTTAAAAAATTCAGTACAGGATTAGAACACAAAGCTGAGGGTTTACATCAAAAAGAAAGAGAGAAAGAGGATATCAAAACTCAAGACTTTCTGATTTAACATAAACACAAATATTAGGAGTTCCGGAGTGGGAGAACAATAGGCATGAAGGACACTCTCTAAACAGAATGCATTTCAAAAAATAGTTTATTATACTATTAGGGTGTCTCTAAAACGATGATTGAAAATAGGCCAATACCAAATGAAATCAACAAGAAATCTCAGACTTCTGAGAATAAGTCAACACAAGCTGTTCTACCCAAGTTTCATATGTGAATACCCCAAAAGGCACATACAGGTTTCTTTCAAGGAAAAACTGTGTCCTGGATAGTTGTATGTCAACTTGACACAAGCTAAAGTCATCTCAGAGGCAGGAAGGACCCTCGGGTAGGAAAATGCCTACATAAGATTCGGTGGTAGGCAAGCCTGTGAAGTATTTTCTTAATTAGGGACTGATGGGGGAGGCCTAGCCCATTGTGCGTGGTGCTGTTCCTAGGCTGGTGGTCCTTCCTTCTACAAGAAAGCAGACTGGGAAAACCATGGCGGGGTGGGAGGGGGCAAATCAATAAGCAGCACTCCACCATGGCCACTAAAACGGCTGCTGCCTCCAGGTTTCTGCCCTGCTTGAGTTGCTGTCTGTCCTGACTTCCTTTGGTAATCAACCATGATATGGAAGCATAGCTAATAAACCCTTTCCTCCCCAGGTTGCTTTGATTATGGCGTTTCAACACAGCTATAGTAATCCCAAAATAGCAACACTTCTCAGGGAATCTATAACAGAGCGTCAGCTTAAAAGTCTACTGGAAAAGTTATTTCCCATGGAGAATTCTACACCCAACCTACAGTTAAAATAAACCTCGAACAAGCTCTGCCAGACCATGACTGTCTTGTAGTATTTTAATGCTTTGAAGAGACACCTTGACTCTTATAAAGGAAACATTTAATTGGAGCTAGCTTACGATTTAGAGATTTAGTCCATTGTAATGGCAGGTAGCATGGCAACATGCGGGCAGATGTGGTGCTGGAGAAGGAGCCGAGAGTTCTACATCTTGTTCTGCGGGCAACAGAAGCAACTGTGTATCACACTAAGCATAATTTAACCAAGGGAGACCTCAGAGTCCACAACAAGGCCACACCTCAAGTGCCACTCCCTATGGGGGCCATTTTCTTTCAAACCATCACACTGGCCAAAGAATTTTTGGTTTCCCTAAAGCTTGCTGAAATCCTAAGCTCCTATGTTGAAACTCTAGCCCCATCCTCCTTCACTGTCATTGCCTAACTCAATCACCCATTATCATCCGAATCCTAATACCCAAGGCAAGGTAGTTTCTAAAGATGAAATGGTCTTATCTGAACAGACAACTCCAAGAAGTAACTGCATTTAAATTCCCTGTGCTCCAGACCCCCATATACAAACTCTTAAGTATTCCCTCCTGGCAGGTTCCCCTTTCCAGTGGGACTGTCCGACCCTCACAATTTGAAATAAACAGTTTCTTCCACTGAGGTTGGACTGGTCTCTTTCTGCCTCCTGTCTCTTTATGCTGCCTAAGAAATCAAACACCTACCAAATCCCCTCTGTACAGGGTGTAATTAACAATGATCTACTTTCATCTATTGTGCGTGAAAATAGAACAAAGCTATCTGTCATCCAGTGCTTCGGATTCTCCCTTCTGGTACACTTTCCTTGTGGAGTCTTCAGAGAATATAGGAGTTTTTAATAATACGTTAACAAGAATAATACTTAATATTTATAAAATCATGCATTGATTTATATATTACATACATAAAATATAAATATATATAGTATATATTTTTATATGTGCCTCCCATACGTAAGGATATCTCCATGGTAGTAGAAAGGAAATCTCAGATGACCACTCATAGCAAGCATGGACTTCAGAAGGTGAGAGTCTGAGGTGAACATCTTTAAGAAGATAAAAATGAATACAGGTACCTGATGTATTTTAATATGTCAGAAAGGATGTTTACTCAGCCTGGTGTGAATGAGAAATATTAAAAATTTAAACAAATAAAAATCATGACCTTTACTAACTACACACAAAACAATAACCTGTTTGGCAAGAAAGGAAAGTTATTTTGTTTTTTATCTCTGAAGAAAAGTTGTCATAGGAATAAAAATAAAGTCTGAAGGGCTGGAGGTGTGTGTGTGTGTGTGTGTGTGTGTGTGTGTGTGTATGTGTGCATACATATATGCATGTGCTTATGTGATGTGTGTGTGCATGTGTGTGTGCATGCATGCATGTGTATATGTGTGTGTGTATACCAGAAAAGAGATACATAAAGAGGATCTAAATTCTCATGTTAGAAGAAGCCTCAGAAGTTATGTTCAGATGGGAGACCCTGGCATGTTGACAACATGGTCATGACAAGACCAAAGACCTGGACTTCAACTTCCAATTCAAGGGCAAAAGCTATTGCATCATGGAGGAAGCCTCAGAGATTCAAGCCTTTGAGTCCAAAGCCTGTAGTTCTAAACTGAAGACAGGATATTAGTGTTCCTCAGTTTCCAGAAGGAAGATCTGTTCTCTCTGAGTCACCAGCAATGAATGGGGTGATGCCTAGTCACATTAGAGAAAACACCTCCCCATGGAGCTGACTCAAAGTAAATGCTGCCTAGTCTGTAAATACCTTCTAGACATAGCCAAAGAAGTGTGTTTAGGTTTCAAGATACTCCTTAATCCAGTCAAGTTCACACTTAGCTTAGTCAGTACAAATGGTTTCCACCTAAACCTAGCATGTTTTCAGGGTCAACATCTCAGGTCAGGTACCCAGCAAATAAAATCAGAAATCTGTGATTCATTCCACTTGCTTCCTACGCACCTCCTGCCAGTCACTGAGTCTTTTGATTTAGCCATCTGTATTTCCAGAAAGTACTTCTCTCCATTCCACACATCTTTTTAGAACCTGGTGTTCCTTTCTCTGTCCTCATCTCTTTTGTTGATTCCTAATCACCATGGAGATTTGTTTATTTACCACATCTACAAACACGTCTTTTTTGGTGAGGGAAATG
This sequence comes from Ondatra zibethicus, assembly GCA_004026605.1. Lineage (NCBI taxonomy): Eukaryota > Metazoa > Chordata > Mammalia > Rodentia > Cricetidae > Ondatra > Ondatra zibethicus. The sequence continues at coordinate 60,321 of PVIU01010406.1, read as the reverse complement.
CAAATCAAAAGCACAATAGCTTTTAATGCCTCATCTCTACTACGTGGACTACTATTTTAAGGGCAGTACAAAACTGGGTAGTGGTGGCGCACGCCCTTAATCCCAGCGCTCAGGAGGCAGAGGCAGGCAAATCTCTGTGACTCTGAGGCCAGCCTGGTCTACAGAGAGAATTCCAGAAAAGTCAGGACTACACCCAGAGAAACTATCTCAAATAAAAAAGTGCAGTACATACATGCTAGTGATGCCATGAAGAAATGAGAGCTCTGTACAGTACTAGTAGCAAGGTGAATTTGTACACATATTATGCTTCAAAAAACTAAAAGTAAACTATCACACTATCATAACAATCCTGCAATTCCACTACTGGATATAAATACAAAGGAAATGAAATTGAGTCTGTAAAAGAAACACCAGCTCTGCCATGTTCACTGAAATTTTATTCATGGCAGGTAAAGTCTAGAAACAATATAAGTGTTTGTTAATAGGTGAATGGATAAAGAAATGTGTTATAATTACACAAATGAATAGTACATTCAGCCATAAAAAGGAAACCCTGCCATTTGCAACAAGATAGATGAACCTGGAGGAATTGATGTCAGGTAGCATAAGCTTGGTACGGTCACTCGTATATAAGAACTCTTAAAATGTTGATTTCATGGAAGTAGACAGCACAATAGTGGCTGTCAGGAATTGGGTAACTAGTGAGGTGGTTTCTAGAGATATTGATCAAAAGAAAAAATTTCCATTAGGAGGAATAACTTCTGTACAGCTATTGTACAACGTGAGCTACATTTAGTAGTTAGTAATTACATTGTATTCTTCAAAAATGCTAAGAGAGTGGATGCAAAATATTATTACCACAAAGATGGTAACTGTTTAAGATAATGCACACATTAATTGTCTAGATATAATAATTCTATATGTATACTTATTTCAGAACATCACGTTGTATACATTGAATACACATAATTTTATCTATAAATTTTTTGAACAAAATACAATGAAATATAAATTAGAGATGGAAAGAAAACATCTCTAGAAATATCAACAAAAAAACTTTTTTGGTCCATTCAAGGCTAGGTTTAGAATACTCTAGAATATTTTTATTACTGCAATTGCCACCATTATGATTAAATATTAATTGCTGTATTATTAGCTATGTAATGACTATCTCCCAAATGCAAATATAAGTCTCCAAAGGACATGAATAAAATATTTTATTTAACACTATAGAAAACACATACACATACAAAACAAATATTTATTTAATGAGTAAATGAACAAATTAATAAAGTATTATGGTGTTCTTATTTCTCATCATATAATTTTGTTAATTTTTTGTTGAGGAGAAGAAGGGCCTTTGCCATAATAATACAACACTGTCATGAGATGGTGACATTAGCAAGAAAAAGTTCAATTTGCCTCTGGGAGCGAGGAAGTAAAACCTAAAACAGGAGGTGGAGCATTTTAATAATCCCAAAAATATCCTTAAAATGTAAAAATAAAAGCTAAAAGAAAGGGATTTGGAGGGAAACATGGAAGACTAAGATGAACCCAAAGAGGAAAAAAAAAAGAATATTTGACATCATGCCCTAGACTGAGGACAGGGATTATGGTGGGCTACAGATAAGATTGGGTTATTTAAATAATAAACTACACAACCAAAGTCTTTCCAAATTTTGTGTGCATCATTCCAGAAGTAAGTATATATACTTCTGGGATATTTTTATAGCCTTCTCGGCCAGGAGACCTTTTACTCTGGGTCCAGTTTCCCTGTCTCATAACTTCAGAAATATTAAATAATTCATTGTTTTCCACAGATGAACAGCATTTTGCCTTGAAAACTGAATACACTGCCTTTGTGCATCAAAGCCTGTTCTCTCTAAATCTAAATATCACTCAGAGCCTGCTCCATAGCTGAACCTCTCCTGAGGATTCCTCCCAGGTCTTCCAGGCAAAGTCAACTTCACCCTGGTTCCGAGACCACATTGTCTTTCATTGTTTTCATCCCCCTGATCAGAATGTTAAGATGATTCTTATTCCAATGACTGGTGCCAGTTTACACTAGTTATAATAGTGGGATCATTTTTCACCTTTTAATTTTTAGTTAGCATACAAAGCATTAGACATCATTATGGCATTTTCAAGTACAATTTGCTTTCCTCGGCCTTCAATTCTCTGAGCACCTCTTTTACCTCCCTTGAGTCCTTCCTCCTCCTCCCACAGTGTCTCTTTCCTTGCATGTCACATGTGTCCTTTTGTCCTGTGTGTGTGTGTGTGTGTGTGTGAGAGAGAGAGAGAGAGAGAGAGAGAGAGAGAGAGAGAGAGAGAGAGAGAGAGATTTGTGTACATGCAGGGGAGGCCAGAAGAAGGTGTCCTGGATCTGGAGTTACAGGTGATTGTGAGCTGCCCAGTGTAGTTCCTACAAATCTCTGAGAGAGCAGCTTTCCTAAACACTGACCAGACTCTGTAGCCCCTTGCTTTGCTTTGTAAAGTATTTGATCCACTTTGAATTGACTTCTGTGCAGGATGAAGGAAATAACTCTAATTTTGTTCTTCTGCAAGGAGATACCCAGTTTTGCCAGCACCATTTGACAGAATAAAGTAGCTATGACATTATGAGCTTACATCTGAGACCTCTATTTTATTCTATTGGTCTACCTGTCTTTGTTATACCTGTATGAAGCTGACTTTGTCACTATAGTTCTGTAGTGTAATTTGGGATCACTTATTTTGATGCCTCCAACTATGTTCTTTACCCTTAAAATGGATTTGTGTATCAATGATCTGTGTGTGTGTGTGGGTGTGTGTGTGTGTGTGTGTGTGTGTGTGTGTGTGTGTGTGTGTGTGTGTGTTCTTGGACTGTGTTTCTAGTTCTTTAAATAATGTCACTAGACTTTTTGAGGAAATTGTATTGACTCTATATTTATTTTGATAATATCTTAATGACATAAACTCTGCCAATCACATTTGTTTTTCTTTTTTTTTTTGTCACTAAGTTTCCATTGTCGGAGTGTGTGGCTGCCTGGCCGGATGGTCCCAGAAATGGAGTACAGGCCCCCTCCAATTCACTAACCGTTTCTGGCCGTCCAGCAGGGCATCTCCCTGGCTACTGGTTTTCTCTATTTACCCCATCCCATCTTGCCCCCAAGCACTCCTTTCCATCTGCGGGGTCCTTGCATCCCCCAACTCAGCCTGCTTCAGGCCTGAGGGTCTGGGGAACCAGTGGTGAGTGCTCCTGCCACAGGGGCTACTTTGTTCCACATGATCCTGCCCCCCCAAGCCTGCCATTTTGTTTGCAAGGTCCTTGGCCCAGCAAGAGGCCCTGTCTTGTACTGAGGAGATCCATCAGGAGTGGTGAGTGTGTGGCTACCCGGCCGGATGTTCCCAGGAACAGAGTACAGGCCCCTTCCAATTCCCTAAACGTTTCTGGCCATACAATGGGGTGTCTCCCCAGCTACTGGCTTTCTTTATTTATGCCATCCCATCTTGCCCCCAAGCACTCCTTTTCATCTGTGGGGTCCTTAGATCCAATAGCACAGCATGCTTCAGGGCGGAGGGGATCTAAGAGCCAGCTCCAGTGTTGAGGGGACCTAAGAGAGGGCAAACCAAGAAAAACCCCCAAGTACACAGTCAGCCACAGCAAAGATTGGACCAAGATGTTAAGACTCTCCTGGCCACATTTGAAGGAAGAACTGGGCAGGTGCCAATGCAAGAATTCCTCCAACAACCTGAAAAGCAACATGATAACACCAGAATCCAGCGAAAACACAACAGGGAGACTTGCACACCCTAACCCAGAAGAAGTAGAAGAAATCAGCTTTAAACATAACATTATGAAAATCATAGAGACCCTTAAACAGGATGTGAAAAACTCCCTTAAAGAAATGGAAGAGAAGACAAACAAAAGTTAGAAGAAATGAATAAATCCCTCAAAGGTACCCAAGAAAATCAAGAAAAAGCAATCAAACAGGTAAAACCATTTTATCCTGTCTTGGCAAGGTTTTTGCCAAGACAATTGTGAATAGCAATATGATAAATAGCACTCAGGAGCCCTCAAGAATGAGGAAAGTGATCTTTTTCCCCAATTTTATTCATTGTATCACCCAGCTAGGTTACAGATGGTACACTAGCAATCGTTTGGTAAACGCTTTATACATGAAAGATGATGTTGGCATTGTGCTGTTCTATTGATATTTTGCATGTGTTGTCTAAATTGAGATGTTTTTGGTAATTTGGGAGGCTCTAGAAACATAAGCATCATTTGTCATACTGGTTGGGGGAAACGAGTACCCACAAAAAGACAAAACGACACAGAGAATGCTGAGAACACTTTTCTGCCTTTGTCCATGTTTTCTCCCTAGATTGGAAAACCATTCCATTTTACCTTCGTGGAGAAAACGCAAATCCACCCACTTTCATGAGAGAATCCTTCTTCATTTTCAAGCAGAGTATTCTATGTCTTTGTGGCTTGGTGAGGACTTGCAAACTTCACAAGGAGATCATGTCTCCAGCCCCACGTCAGATAAAATCTGTTTAAATGGTGGCAATTCTTCTTTAAAATGGTTCCTTTTCTTCCTTTCAAAGGTACAAGCTGCATTAGACACATTCCCGAACATGGTTAGGACAAAAGAAAGCCAGCTAAAAGCTTTCACAAGATGACTTTTCATCACAGCGAGGCAGAGAATAAAATCGCTCCTTGCTAGTCCTGAGACAGACAGCCCTTTTCTGCCTCTGGGTTCGGTAACTTTCAGTTTCCCCTGTTATTATAAACCATGGTGCAGCAAGTTACCCACAGGAGAAAATGACTTTTTCAGAGGAGACACTGAAGCTGCCCTTGAGAAGAAGATGCCTCTTGTTCATGAAGGTCAGCCCGCTAAAAGTCGTAAGGCTGTCTTCTCAAGTAAGGCAATCTTTGCGAGCATGCGAGAGACTGCCTGTCACCTGCATGTGGAGTGTGCATTAGAACTGCTGCATCCAACCAGACTCCATTACTGAGCAGGAAAGAGGAGAGGGTGTAGCAATGGTCTAATTAGAGCCTGGCCAATCAGTGAGGAGTTCTCGCAGTTCTCAAACTCCCATTAGAAGATAGGACCTGGCGCTGTCCAAAAGAAGAATGAGAAATGCTATCTTATTCAGAAAAAAAAAATGTGTGTCTTAATTTCTTGAGTGACTTGATTTCTTCATTATTATTCTGACATCTCTACCTCACTAGAGTACCCAACTCATTGCATTACAAAATAAAAAGCAGAGGGTTTTTTTGGTTTTCATCTGGAAGGAGTTGTTCAAATATTGAAGGGCTCTCTCACACTCTCTCGTTCCTCTACCATCATCTAATGACCTGGTCATAAGACATTCTTGACCTTAATGCGATCGAAAAAGAATATTCGTACAAGCCTTAAATTTTACAATAAGTTTTCAGGAGAAGTATATGATTTCATGGTCTGAGACACAGCATCAGGAACCTATAGATATTTATGTATCCATTGTCTCTACTTATCTAGAATATATCTGAGTTGATGCTAAACAGCTATTTATGAGCCCAGAAATTCATTCACTACTGGCCATGGAAGTTGCTTAATGTTAGAGGCTTAAGCATTTACTCTCTCAGCAGGTCAAGTAGCTATATGAGAAATAATACCTAAGCAAACTTTCCATAGCATGGGCACATAAAGCCTAAGTATACATACATGGTAGTGAGGAAGAATCAAATGATCAACAGACTTGCCCACTCTAATGACATAGATGTGGATGTGAACACCAAAACCAAGTACAAAAAGAGTGTATTTAGTCCAGGGATGTTCGACACTCCAGCAAAGGTAGTGCTTGTGACTTCACACCCAAGAGGGATTAAGACTGAAAACAGAACACCTTCAGTACATGAATCCTAGCTGTCTCAGAAAAGTACAGGCTGAGTCCTTAATCCCCTCTCATTGGTGAACCTATTCATGCCACCTGATGAGCCTGTCAAAATAATGCCATCAGGAGCTAGGAAAAAGGACCAGAGGTTAAGAGTACTTTCTGATCACACAGGGAACCCAAATTCAGTTTCCAGCATTCACACAGCAAATTGCAAGTATATCCAATTCCACTTCCACATCAGGGATCTGATGCCATCTTCTGACCTCCATGGACGGTGCATACACACAGTGCACACACATACATGCAGGCAAACATTCATACACATAAAGAAAATCTTTTAATAATAGTATCATAAATTGATTTAAGGGTGTACTTAGAATTATGCCGCACTCATGAGTATTCCCTGAGTTCCTCCAACTGTAAGACATTCTGCTAATCTCTCAAGTTCTAGAAACATTATCTTCCTTGAAAGGTCTCACAGGTTAATTGAAAGCACAGAAAACAAAGAAATGCTTAAGATGGGCGAGGAATGCAATCTTAGGGTATGTAGAGAGTTAGTAATTGCCAGCGTTGTCAAACCCAAGGTGCAGATTTAAAGGAACTGTCATGAATGAATTAGTTCAAAGATTCTCTTTTCTATGTGAATGTTACATTTGAGTGTGTTACCAGGGTAATAAACCACATGCATGAATTAGTGAAAAGTGTGGGGAATGCTTGGCAGAGATTATTAGCATGAGAAAGGGCAAAAGATGAGAAAAGACACTGTGAATGCAATCAATTCTGTGTTATTGAAAAACAATGCATAAATGTATAAAAAGAAAGGGAAGGGCATAAGGCGAGGGAGGAAGTTGTATGTCAGCACGCAGAGGGTTTTACATGCCCTTGTTAGTGATATTGAACTTCACTAATGGGAAATGGAGAACAATTGATCCCTAATGGCTAGTGCAATAATCAGGCATTTGAATAAAACAATATGTACTCTTACCTCTTTAGACCCACACCACACCACAGAGTATATTACTTTAGAAAATGAATGAACTTTTATAACTCATTTAATCATTCCTAGGAATCAAAGTATCTTATTATGAGAATTAAATGAGATAAAACATGTAAATGTGATGTAGTCTTAACTCAAACTCAGTCCAAATATACAGGACTCTTAAGAGTTGTAACTGCTACCTACTCCATTGTGTTCATTACATAATAAGGCAGTTTTGAAAGGAAGGATTATTAATGAAGAACCTCTTCTGCATCATCCCGTGATACTGGATGAAAACATAAAGTGACACGCCATTCTTTCCTACAGTTTCATCTGTAGGTTATCTTTATGTGATAAAGCAGGGTATCAAATAATTGTTGCATATACATGCTGACTAGTTTTATATCAACATGACACAGGCTAGAATCATTGAGGAAATTGGAGTTTCAACTGAGAAAATGCCCCAACCAGACTTGCCAGTAGGAAAGCCTCTGGTATATTTTCATGACTGATGATTGATGTGGGAAGTCCAGATCACTGCAAACAATCCCACCCGCGGGCTGCTGATCCTAGATGCTATAAGTAAGCATTCTGAAGAAGCCCTGAGAAGCAAGCCAGTAAGAAGCATCCCTCCATAGCCTCTGCATTACCTCCTGCTTCCAGGAGTCTATTTTGAGTTCCTGCCTTGACTTTCTTTGATGATGAACTGTGATGTGGAAGTGTAAGCCAAATAAACCTTTTCCTCCCCAAGTTCTTTATGGTCCTGGTGCTTTATCACAACAACAAAAACCCTGCCAGAGACAATATGAGAACTGACTGAACGAGAGACTTTATTTGATTATGAAGTCCATGTAAAGAAAAGGGCATCACGGTCACAAAGACAGGGTCATCCAGATCATTTCTGATTCCTTACCCTTTCTCCATGTCTCCCAATATTATATCACAACTGCCAATTCTTTAGCAGTCTTAATTATAGGCATAGCCATTTGTCTTCAAATATCACAGCCCTGTGAAACCTGTGCATCGACAAATACAGCTCAGAAGCAGTTTGCCACACTGGCAGAGAGTTAATTGCTTCTGTGGTTAAATCGAATGTGGCCACAGTTTACCTTTAGGGGGACTGAAGTCTCAAGGTCCCCAACTGTCTAGAGGCTTCCTGTAAAGTCATAATTAAGGTCCCATAGTTTGAGGACTTGGAGTCATGCCCCCAAAATACCCACACTTTGATTAGCTCTCTGTGTCCAGAGAGTAGCAAATCAAATTTCCAAGGTGAGACAGAAAATCAATTCTACATTTCAAAGGAGACATTTTCTTTGTGTCAACCATCATTCTTTTATCTATTTCTCTTTTCAGAAAGCACTTTTGGGATTTGATATATTTGTCAGATATTTGGTCAAAAGAGGAATGGAATGAAAGGAAATAGAAGGGGGAAAGAAATAGCATCGACTTTCAAGAACAGAGGAAGCAGATAGCTTGAAAGATTCAAAGCATGTATATAAGAGCATTATGGCAAAAATATGATTCTGTACATGAGGTCTCAATGAACGGTGGATTAATTCAGCTACAAGATGAAGGTCAAGGAGAAGCCCAAAGAGGTGAAACTTGAGCTGAATCTTAAGGTGGAAATACAGGTGTCTGGCAGTCATGAATGGGAACCAAGGGAGGAAAAGTCACACAAATATAGCAAAAAAGAATAAATGGACAAAAGCAAGCTGAAAGAAAAGACTTCAGGGGACCATTGTGCATTTGGTAAGGATGGTAGATGAGGTGAGGACAGAGACAGAAGAAAACTCTGTGGGGAGGCAGGGAGTCCAGTTCACAGGACATCTTGTATGCGGATCACTGACGATCTTCAAACAAAAACATGCCAAACTCAAGTCTCTTGGGGGTAAAGTCAACTTTATATCTATACATAGCACATCTTTGTGGGACAATAAAAAGGTTTTAGGTTACTTCTGACAACTAAAACTGCCTTAAACAGTTGTAATTAAAGATGGGGCCATGAATTTCAGAGAAAGTTCTGATTTTCACTGGCCATACAGATTATGTCTGAAATTATGATATTTCACAGCTCGCTCTGTGTGGAGAGGAACAAGCTTGGGAACTCCAAGACTTAGGACCTGGCTTCTGTTCTACTGGTAGTCTTCCTCCTGGCTTTGCCTTGAGCTGGAAACATGAACACGCATCTTTGGGTATATTCTGATTTTTCATTATGTAAACGCAGTTGTATTCAGTTCTTTAAGAATTGATCAGTTTATGAGACTGACATGCTGGGGATGAGAGCTAGAGAGACCAGGTTGGGTTTACAGGAGAGAGACCACTAGAATTGAAGGGCCTTTGAGAAGGAGTGGAAATCTAGTGCAGTAGAAACTTCCTGGAATCTCTGAGGGTAAGCCTAGCTAGGATGTCTAATAATGGAGATTATGGACCCTGAGCTGGCCATCTTTTATAACAAGGCAAGGCACCAAGCATTGGAACTAGGACACCAACCCAGCCACAAAACTACGAAACTTTCCGCCTACAACTTGTCCTGCTTGCAAGATGTCCTTGGGGCAATGGTGGCTCAGAACTTGTAGGAGTGGCCAACCAATGACTGGTCTAACTTAAGGCCTACATAAGAGGAAGCTCATGCCTAACACTGCCTGGATTGCCTAGAAACCTAGCGTAGAGCCAACCCAGATGGAAGGAAAAAGTCAATGAAATGATTCCTAATGATATTCTGCTATACTCATAGATTGGTGCCTAGCCCAATTGTCATCAGAGAGGCTTCATCCAGCAGCTAATGGGAGCAGATTCAGAAACCCACAGCCAAACATTAGGTGGAGCTCAGGGAGCCCTGTAGACGATGGGGAGAAAGAATTGTAAGATCCAGAGGGGTCAAGGACACCAGAGGAACAAAGCCTACAGAGTCATCTAAGCAGGACTCTTAGGGGCTCACAGAGACTGAAAGGAACAACAATGAAACCTGCTTAGGTCTAAGATAGGCCCTCTGAATATGTATTATCGTAGTTTAACTTGGGGGTTTGTGAGACTCCTTACAGTGGGATCAAGGGTATCTCTGACACTTTTGCCTGCTCTTGGGACCCTTTTCCTTCTACTGGGTTTCCTCATCCAGACTCAATAAGAGGGTTTGTGCCAATCTTGTTGCATCTTGTTATGCTGTGCTGGATTGATATCCCTGGGAGGGCTTCTCTTTTCTGAAGCTGAAGGAGAGGAAAGAGGAAGGGCAGCAGAGGAACAGGGAGGAATAGAGAGAGAGGAAATTTCAGTCAGGATATATTGTATGAGAGAAGAATAAATAAAAATAAAAAATGGCCAGCCCCAAAAACCATACATACAAGTAACGTTGTGTGAACTGAGTAGGTTATATTAGGAATATATATGATATACATATAGGTATATGCATCAATAACATGTAATGAAATAAGAAGTCATAAATTTGAAAGAAACTAGGAAGGGATATGTGGGCAGGTTCAGAGGGGAGAAAGGAAAGGAGACTGTTATAATTACATTATTTTCTCAAATTTGTTTTTAAACATCAAAAATGACAGAAAATTGTGGATTTCTACAGTCAAGTAAGAATACTGAGCTTCAGCATTGTGTCGCTGTATGATTATGTAAGAAAAATAAGGTGTTTGAATAAAACTAACAAACACACACACAAGCACACACACACAAGCACACACACACACAAGCACACACACACACACACACACACACACACACACACACACACACACACACACACACACACACACACACACACACACACACACACACACACAAGCACACACACACACAAGCACACACACACACAAGCACACACACACACAGATGGCCAGCAGTGGGTCCTGCTTCTCCTACTTTCCCCTTTACTTCTTTGTTATGAGGTTTTGTCTATTTCTCCCTACTTTCAGCTTGGTATAAACTTTGTGAGCTCAAAATGTCATTAAAATGAATTGGTTCAGAGCCTGCAACAGTATGGGGCACACACTAAGTGATTGTATATAGAGATAGATAGATAGATAGATAGATAGATAGATAGATAGATAGATAGATAGATAGATAGATAGATAGATAGATAATAGATAGATAGACAGATGGATCTATTAGATAGATAAATGGATGGATGTATATATATGAATTAATAGATATAGGCAAATTCATATAGATAGATGAATATAAATTTATCTATCCATTCATCTATCTATATGTTATCATGATGAGGACTCACGAATCTTCTCATTTTATAGATTCCATATTTAACTTTGGAAAATGATCAGTCGTTTTTTTCTTCTAAATTGCCGCAAATCTATTCTATTATTGCCATCTGTTTGATATAATGGACTTAACATTTATCAACCTCTTTTTTTCTGGTCTGTCTTCCAGTTCATTATTTCTTTCTTTGTCTGTCAACCAAAAACCTTATTTGCAGATTTTTTTTCAGTGTGTAAATATTTACTTTGATTCTGATTCAAATATACCAGAATCATCCTGTTGGTATCTTGGTTTATTTTCCTCTTCAATCTTTTATATATTTGATCTTTCTAATCTATCTATTTTAGCATCTCTTTCAGATTGTTCTGTTATTTCTTTTTATAGAGGTAGTATTTAGTTGATTTGTTGATACTTATATCCCTTTCTGCCTTCCATCATGGCAATGATATTCTCTTAAACAGTGTCTCACTCAATAGCCCAAACTGCACTGGAATTCACTAGGTAGCCCAAGCTAACCTCAAATTCGTGGTGATCCCTCTGCCTCTGCCTCCCTCTTCAGGAACTATGGGTGTAAGCCAGCATGCTTGGCTCCTTTGTGGGATTTTTAAATGACTGTGAGACCATCTTCTACAGGAGTCCAGATGCAATCTCCACATCCTGGGTTACATTTGTCTCTTTTAGCCTCAAAGGAACTGGTTCTAGATACCCCCATTGTTCTAACTTTTTGGCTCTGCTGTTAGTTGTCTGTCTGCCTTTCTGCCTGAAACCAGAACAGTTATTGGGTGAGTGACCATTGAAATTCATCGAAAGAATGCAGCCTCAACAGGATGCTTCAACATCCGCCCTCTTGGATTTAGGTGTTGTTTCTATGTAAAACTCTATGCCTGAATATGTGATAGCCATGTCACTCCAGTCAGACTTTCTCTTGGAGCATGATCAAGTGTCTGGAAACCGTGGCAGTGGGAAGGCCTGGGTGATGAAAGGATGTTTCATTTAGAGAAGACTCTGAGTGTTGTAGGAGGAGGCCGCTTGTTTGTTTCCCACTGCCCAGCCCTGAAATAATCACCAAGAAACCATATTATTTGCAATACTGTTTGGCCAATAGCTTAAGCATATTTCTCATTAACTCATATCTTAAATTAACCCGTCTCCATTTAATCTGTGTATTGCCACGAGAGCAGTCTACAGTTAGAAAATGGTGCTCTCCAGTCGATGGTGGCACACTCCTTTAATCCCAGTACTCGGGAGGCAGAGGCAGGCAGATCTCTGTGAGTTCGAGGCCAGCCTGGTCTACAAGAGCTAGTTCCAGGACAGGCTCCAATGCCACAGAGAAACCCTGTCTTGAAAAACCAAAAAGAATATATACACATTAGAGTACTACGCAGCAGTAAAAAACAATGACATCTTGAATTTTGCATGCAAATGGATGGAAATAGAAAATGCTATCCTGAGTGAGGTAACCCAAACCCAAAAAGACGATTATGGTATGTATTCACTCATTAGTGGACCCTAGCCATAAAACAAAGGACACTAAGCTCACAAGCCCAGAGAAGCCAAATAGCAAGGCAAACCCAAAGAAAATCATATATAGATCTTCTTGGAAATAAGAAGCAAACAAGATTGCCAGGCAAAAGGTGGGAATACAGGGGTGGGGATAGAGGTGGGAGTAGGGGGGCGAGGGGAGGGGAGAGGAGGAAGGAGAAGGGAGAAGGGAAGGACTGGGGAGAGATTGGGGAAGTGGGAGGGCAAGATGTTTCTGTCAATTTTAGAGTTTGCTTACAAATGTACTTTTGTTTACTTAGATAATAGTATATCCTTCTGGAGTCTTTGAAGAGTTAAAGAGAGTTTCCTTAGTTATGATAAAGAATAAATTAGATATAAAACTTTAGACTCACAAAGATCGGAGGGATGATAGAGTATTTTCCTTAATTTGCCAAATGTAAATGGACTAAATATTGTAACTGCAATTCTTGCTTGATAACTGTCTTGTATATGCAATTTTACTATGTTAAAGTTAAAACCTTCCTTTATAATTAGACAGAAAAGTGGGAGATTATGTGGGATTCACCTCTGTATGCTATGAATATGTTTATTTCCATTGGCTTATAAAGAAACTGCTTCGGCCTATGTCAGGGCAGAATATAGCCAGGCAGGAAATCCAGAGATATAGAGGGAAAGTAGATGGATTCAAGGAGACTCCATGTAGCTGCCAAAGGAGAAAGTTGCTCAGAACCTTTACCAGTATGCCACAGCCTTGTAGTGATACACAGATTAATAGAAATGGGTTAATTCAAGAAAAGAGCTAGCTAGGAATATGCCTAAGATATTGGTCAAACAGTGTTGTAAATGATATAGTTTCTGTGTGATTATTTGGGTCTGGGTGGCTGGGAAACAAATAAGCAGTCTCCAGTTACACTGAGTATGCACCTAACCTGAAATTTTACACCTCAAATGAACAAAATACACAGTCTTCCTATATACATCCAGGAGGGAGAAAGGAAATACTAGAACACCTTCAGCAATGAAAAGTACATTGAAGTTTGATTCCTGAAACACCAAACAGCTTAGGGGAAAAAATATAAGGGATAAAGTAATATGTCCTTCCTTTAGAGGTAGAATAGATACAGACAAACATGTGTTCTTATTTTTTGTAACTTATGCTGGACATGGCTGGAAAACAAAAGCATGTTACAATATTAAAATATATTAACAACTGAGATGCATTACATAGGCCAGAGAACTAATGATATAAGCCTGTGCACAGATAAAGCAGCCATGTGATAATACATGGCACATCATAACTTGCGGCTGGAGGCCAGGACGTATTTGGCATATGAACATGTGTGTCTCTGACTCATTTCACCTCTATTATGCTATGAGCATGTATAGTTAATTAAAAACTGAACAGGAGGAGATTATAATATGATGACCATTCCATAGATGATAAATTAACCTGAATGCATAAACTGAGACAAGGGCTCGTGAAACCATCCACAATAGTTATACCTAGAATAAAGAAGTGACCAAGAGAATATTAAGCACTAAGTATATAAGGATTCCATAGATGTGAAGCCAGTGCTTTATACAAAGATTGTCATGCCAAAGTGACCCAAACTGAGAAGTGAAGACAGCAACTAGGCAAACATTGATTCCATGCCAGATCTTTTTGGTTTTTTGCTTGTCTCTTAAATAAAACAGAGATTGAAGAGACAATAAGCAAGGTACTCAGGTACACATTCATAAATGCACTCCTTTGTTTCATGATTTAGTTTCCTAGTGTTTTGATTATATAATTGAAACAAATCTTTTCCAGTGTCCTTTCCAAATTTAACAACCTGCGCATTTGAGATTATTATAAAAACAGACCACATTTTGTCCAAATTTTTCCTTATTGTTCTTTGAGTACCTTGTCTTTTGTAACAGCATACTCAGTAAATCAACTTCAGAGAAGACGGCTTTATTTGTTTTCAGGTTCACAGATTTGAGCCATGATCATCAGCTGGTGCCATGGCTTTCATGCCTTTGGTAAGGCAGGAACATCATGGAAGAAGGGCATAGCGCTATTCTCTCGGCTAGATACCACTACTTACTTTGAACTATCTTCTCATAATTTTACCCAATAATGAAACTATCAATGAATTAAGCCATTAGTGTGTTATCTTCATCATGTATTAGCTGTTAAGTCCATCAGAGGCAACCAAGAGCTTAAAATCTGAGACTTTGGAGGGAAGGACACATGATACCCAATCTACAGCATTTTCTTTCTAAATAAGAACAAGTAGAACCTAGGTCGAACAGGAAACCATGAGATCAAGCTCCAAATTTTTGGTTTGCCCTGTTCAGAAAGTCTGTGTGAATTGCAAATGAAGATAGCTGGGATGAGGCCAATCGATCCCAGGAATTAGATCATTCCAAATCCAGAACCACTCTCATAAATTCATTTCTAAATCTGGACAGTTGTCCAAGGATAGCACATCCTCATAATCTTCCACAGTCACAGGAATTTTAAACACAGAGAAAACCATGCCCAAGTTCTTCATCTTACAAATGAGATCCATGAAACTTCAGAGGGGACTATCCTTTAATGAAATTTGAATCCCTGCTGCAGGGCACTGTCTGGTGATTTTTCTATAGTATATTATTTCATTGAGGAACAAGATTGTTGAAAAAGACACCAAAGTTGGAATTAAAACTTGGATTTGAGTCCTGGTTACTGTAGTTTTCAATTCCTATCCTTTTATCATGTGTGAAATAATGCATGGAATATTTGTATGGAAGTACAAGTAAGTAAAACTTGTACATAGTGAACCCAGTGATAAATGCTTTCTAATCTCACCCCTCAGGAGAGTGAATTTGATTTGTTTAAAATGACTCATGTGAATATATTATATAAAATGAGTGTTATGGAAATAGAATTCTTTTGTCTTTCAATATCAAAATAAAGACCTTTTCAGATAAGCTTGCAATGGATGAGAGACATTATCACTTTCCATCTTGTGGACAATTTGTGGCAATATTTATGTTCTTAAACTCCAAGTTACCTCTGCATCCAAAACAGAAGTCCTGGATATACACATTCATTGGGGCTTGAAAACAAATCTATTCTACCTAGACTATCAGCAAATGCACTATGTATACAGTAAATATACTGAAATAAATAGCCTACATGACAGCTATTACCTGTGAATGTATTCAACTGAGCCAGCCTGGCTCCAGAAAATGTCCTAGAAATACAAAGGCTGCCTAAAATACTGCTAAGTATTTCATGGAAATCAAACTAAACTACGTTGATTCTATGGTAAAGTCATACTCCCTTGGTGTTTCTGAAAAACAATTACGAAAATATTTACTAACCTATCGTGGGATATTGAATTAGGTAGAAAGGGTAAATAAACGCTCTTGATGGCTGAATGCTAACACTGGTAGATATCTGATAGGCATTACTTAAATTTTCATTGAGCCCTATTATTAATCCCATTTCAGAGAAGACATAAAATAGCCTCTCAGTCATTGCTTAAAGGCTTCAGAGTCAAATTCAGGTTCATCTTACTATTGCATATAGTCACCCCATTAGAAAACACACAATTTGGCAGGCACTGTAGGAAGATTCTTACTAAAGAGTCCAGTCTTACATCCAAAGTGCAGATGCAAGCCCTCAGAACAGCTTCTAGGAATTCAGGAGTCAATTTGGGGTAATTAGATTTCTTTTCTTCTTCTACACTAAAAAGTTAATCATATCTGTATGTTTAAGAACAGTTTTTAAAAATCAATTTACAAATAGCATTCTAAAGATTAAAATACAATTTTTGTGAGCCCTTTGTGTATCACAGCAAACTCTGTCCCAAGAGAATATAAACCAGAATTCAGATAACTGGATAATAACATTTGAGAATTTTTAGTATGTTATAAGAAAACATCATAGACTGGATGGTTTACATATAACAAAGACATTTCTCAGTTTTGGGAAGAGAGAAGTCCAACACCAAGGCTCTGACAGTATCCGATGAGAGTTGTCTTCTCTTTCATGAATAGTATTACCCTCTCATCCCATGTAGTAGAAGAGGTCAGCTTGCTCTCTGGGGTTTCTTTCATGAGGATGCTGTATTACCTGTCTGTTGCTTTGACAGAATACCCTGATGAAAAGCAACTTAGAAAAAGTTATGTTTTATCTTCCAGTTCCAGAGGGTATACAGCCCATCTTGGAGCAGAAGGTATGGGGACAGGTCATGAAGGACAGGAATGTGCCTAGTTATACTTTTCTTCATCCGTGTACAAGCAGAGATAAAGCAAGAACAAGAAGTATAGCCAAGCTATAAACTCTCAAAACCTGACCCCAGTGACATACCTCCTCCAACAGGTTCCTTGTAAAGGTTCCATAACCTTCTAAGACAGCACCATCCACTAGGGACCAAGTGGACAGCTACATGAGTTTGTGTGAAATATTTTTCATTCAAGCCAGCATAGACACTAATTCCATTCATGCGGGCTCCTCATGAACAATCTAATTACCTAGCAAAAGTCCCAAAGCATGGTGCCAGCACCTTGGAATTAGGATTTCAATATATGAAAATCTTACTTATTGAGCAAAACTAAAACATTTCCAATGCATCAAGCCCAGAATGGAACCCTCACAGAAACCAATATCATGATGAGATAAGAAGAAAGAAACAGCTGGTCGATGGTAGTGCACACCTTTAATCCCACCACTTGGGAGGCAGAGGCAGGCAGATCTCTATGAGTTTAAGGCCAGCCTGATCTACAAAGCTAGTTACAGGACAGTTAGGACTACACAGAGAAACCCTGTCTCAAAAGAAAAAGTGAAAATAGAATCAATAAAGAAAACTGAGCATAATCTGGAAATGAAAAATTTAAGAAATTGAGCTGGAACCCTAGAGGCAAGCCTTACCTCCAGAATACAAGAGATGGAAGAATCTCAGGCATGAACGACAAGGTAGAAGAAATGGATATCTTGATCAAATAAAATGTTGAATCTTTAAAAAAAATTCAGGAAGTCAGGGGCAATAATAAAAACACAAAATGTACAAACAATTAAAATAGAAGGAGAAGACACCCAGGTCAAAAGCACAGAAAATATTTTCAACAAAATCATAGAAGAAAAATTCCCTCACCTAAAGAAGGAGATGCCTATTGTCTTAGTTAGGGTTTCTATTGCTGCAATAAAACACCATGACTAAAAAGGAAGTTGGGGTAAATAGGGGTTTGTTTGGCTCACATTTCCACATCACAGTTTATCATCAAAGGAAGTCTAGGCGGGAACCCCCAAAACTACCAGCCCAGGGATGGCGCCACACACAATGGGCTACGCCCTTCCCATTCAGTCACTAATTTTAAAAAAATGCCTTATAGCCAGATCTTAAGGATGCATTTTCTCAATTGAGGTTCTCTCATTTTTAGTGACTTTAATTTAATTCAAGTTGACATTTAAAAAAAAACTAGCCAGCATACCTGCCAAGCCACAAGAGGTATACAGTATGCCAAATAGGCTAGAGAAGAAAAGAAAATTTCCTGAACATTTAATAACCCAAACACTAAAGGTACAGAAAAAAAGAAAAAATATTTAAAGCTGCAAGGGGAAAAGGCAAGTAATGTATAAAGGAAGACCTATTACACTTACACCTGACCCAGTGGAGACCCTAAAAGCCAGAAGGGCCAGGACATGTGTCCTGTAGACCACAGATGCCAAGACAGAATACTACACTCAGAAAAACTGCAAACACAATAAATGGAGATAATGAGACATTCCATTGTAAAACCAAATTTAAGCAGTATCTATCTACAAACCCAGCCCTACCAAAGATGCTAGAAGAAAACTTCAACCTGAAGAAAGTAACCACACCCAGAAAACATAAGGAATAAATAATAGCAGACCAGCAAATAAAAATAAGGGGTGAAACACACCACCACCACAGCAAAATAACATGAATCAGCAAACACTGCTCATTAATATCTCAGCACCAGTGGGCTCAGTTCAGGATCCATCCTTCTTCTGCATCCAAGAAACACATCTCAACATCCAGGATAGACACCGCCTCAGAGTAAAAGGATATGGAATCATATTTCAAGCAAGTGGACTTAAGAAGCAAGCAGGTATAGCCATTTTAATATCTGACAAAATAGAATTCAAACCAAGACTAATCAGAAGAGATAGGGAAGGAAACTGCATACTCATCAAAGGAAAAATACACCAAGAGGACAATGAAATTTTTAAAGTTTATGCACCAAACACAAGGACACCCAAGTCTATAAAAGAAACATTGCTACGGCTTGAATCACATATTGCGCCTTACACAGTGATAACAGGAGACTTCAATACCCCATTCTCATCCAGACAAG
Source organism: Ondatra zibethicus (assembly GCA_004026605.1). Classification (NCBI taxonomy): domain Eukaryota; kingdom Metazoa; phylum Chordata; class Mammalia; order Rodentia; family Cricetidae; genus Ondatra; species Ondatra zibethicus. The sequence continues at coordinate 41,408 of PVIU01010406.1, read as the reverse complement.
AACTCAAAAGAGAAATGTTGGAGCTAACAGATGCTATGAACCAAATGACCCTAATTATTGGGATCATTTGGAGTCCTGGCCTCCAGCTGCTCTTCCTTGCTAGCGATCTTTCCTTTCCTTCTGATTTGAGTTACTGAAAGCTGTGTCAAAATTGTTTACCAGCTCTGCTTCATGAGCACGTGTTGCCTTGAGGATCAGAGGATAAGGTTTTCACCTGTTGGCCCACCTGACTGTTGGGTGTATAAGCCTCCATGGTGCCATTGAATAGGGGGCTTCTTACCAGTGACTAGAGGTCCCTGTCTCTGTCTGTCTGTCTGTGCTGTCTCTGTGTGTCTTTGTGTGTTTCAACCTCCAGCCCCTTGCCCAAAGCTTGCGAACTGTATTGTAGCACATAGAGCGCAGACAGGCATTGTGCACTGCACCTAATAGACATTTATAGAACATTTCACCCAAACATAAAAGCATATACGTTCTTCTCAGAACCCCATGGAACTTTTCTCCAAAATTATCCACATACTCAGACACAAACCAACTCTCCCCAGATACAAGAAAACTAAAATAACCGTGTGCATCCTATCAGATCACCATGGAGTAAAGCTGGATTTCAACAACAGAAACATGGAAACTGTACAGCTCTCTGCTGTGTGAAACATGTATCAAGAAAGAAATTAAAGACTTTCTAGAATTCAGTGAAAATGAAAACACAGCATACTCAAACTGATGGGACACACTGAAGGTGGTTCTAAGAGGAAAGTTCATAGCACTAAGTTCCTACACTTAAAAAAAAACTGGGAATATCTCATACTAGTAACTTAACAGCACACCTGAAATCTCTAAAACAAAAAGAAGAAATCACACTAAAAAGGAGTAGACAACAAGAAATAATAAAACTTGGGGCTAAAATCAATAAAATAGAAATAAAAAATTACAAAGAATCAATGAAACAGAGTTGGTTCTTTGAGAAAATCAGTAAAATTGACAAATTCTTATCTAAATTAAATAAAAGCAGAGAAAAAAGGTTCAAATTAGCAGAATTAGAAATGAAAAGGGAGACATCGCAACAGACACCAAGAAAATCCAGAGAATCATAAGGACATGCTTTAAAAACATGTGCTCCAGGAAACTGGAAAATCTAGAAGAAATGAATGGTGTTCTCCATACGCACCATCTACCAAGGTTAAATCCAGATTAGATAAGCAATTTCAACAGCCCCTTAACTCCTAGTGAAATAGAGCAGTGAGTAAAACTCTTCCAGTTAGATAAAGCCCAAGGCTTACCATCTTTGGAGGTTCTTTGTCTCATACACAGCTTGTTATTCTTCTTTAATTTTATCTTTGTTTATTTTTACACTACAGGTTTATGTTATGGTTTTTGGTTTTATGTTTTTATGGGATTTCTGAATGAGCAAAGCAGTGATCTCTGTGTCTATATCAGTCTCTTGTACCTTTTCTTGGGTTCTTTTCCTTCTCTTTGTTCTGTCTTATTCCTATGTGTATTTACATTATTTTATTTGATTTTATCTTATTATTATCCCTTAGGTACCTGTTTGTTTACATGGGAGATGACAGGAGGGGGACCTGGAAGGTGTAGGGAGGGATAGGGGGAACCATAATCAGGATACAGTATATGAAAAAAAATAATTTCAATAAAATAAAAAATATAAAATGAAAAGAAGAGCTTTGCATTACTCTAATCTGTTTTTTATCCAAACAACAGAAAAGAAATTTACAGTCTCCTTGAAGAACACATGATTCTTTTTAATCCACTGTGTGGAAGTTCTTATACTTGTTCTTTTTCATTCAATTCAATGTCCCTGCATTTACAGATCTGCTGTCATTCATTGTAATGTAGATCAATGAGGCATGAGTTAAACTAGTGACACTATCTTGACACCTGTGAACATCAGCACTTCGGTTATTTGATTAACATGTGAGCTGGGTTTGAGAAAACTAAGAGCTTGCTATAAAAAAGTGATTTCCTCTTCTTTGTGATTTCTACAGAAATACAGAACACAGGGCTCAGAATTGAAAGGTCAAGAATCTGTTCACCCCAAGTTCTATATCACACTAGCTATATGAATCATTTAGTCCCTGTGAACTTGGTTGTTCTCCACAGATGAAGTGGAAAGGTCAGACTCACATACCTCATACAGCTAGGGCATGGAGTTTCTGAGAAGCAAGTATGTGCCTTGCAGTTTTAGGCTGGGGTAACCAAGCCAGGAATAGCTTTTCAAGTGTTTAAAAGTAATGTTAGAAAACTGTTATTTACTCAACATTGCCTATGTACCAAGCACTGTGGTTAGCATTTTACATGTCACCTACCTAAAAACTACATCGAGAGCATATACTGTTACAAATGCTGGGGCATGCTCAGTCTAGAGAATGCATAAGAGGCAAAATAATTACCTGACCTTGGAGGGGTAATATTAACTGAGGGCCAAGAGAAACAAGAATCATAAAATTTGCTGTTACATATTTTAATATGAAATAGAGATATCCTTTCCGGGCTCATGCTTTGACTACATGTGGTATTATTTTGAGAGATTGTGAGACATTTAGTAGGTAAGGCCTATGTGATGGATGGTCATAGGTTCCAGCCTCACTCCCTATTTCCTTGTCTTCTGTGATAGGAGCAGACCCTCCCACATGCACATTCTCACACTGCCATGATAGGCTGAGGGTCTCTGAATGAATGAAAACTAACCCAGAAAAAAATGATACGAAAAGGAGTGTCACTGTTTTGAGAAAACTTGATCAAGTGGTTCTTAGGTCTTTGAAATTTTTAACATATAAAACTCTAGGGAAAGAGGTTACATGTGCCAAACAGTTATCATCATTACAAGCAAAAAGGCAATGGAAAGGGAGCCCTGAGGACATTTCATGAACTGCCAAGTCCTTCCCCATCATAGACTCTGGGACGTACACCCGCAAACGCATTTGAACCACTTCCTTTAATAAAGGGATGGAGAAGCCTGACCAAATAGTGTGACGAAGGGGAGGATTTCCCAGTTCAATGGCCCCTGGAATTCAGGAGCTACTGTGGACAGAGTTTAACTGAAGTTCAACTACTATTCAACCTAGCCAAACAACTTGGTGACATCCACATTGTTGTGTGACTAAACTCTCTAGAGAGATGCAGCACACACGTCCACTCACCCCAGACAGAGGTTGAAGGGACACTACCCACTGGAGCAGGTGGCTCCATCAGGCCTTGCCCTTCTCCTCCTCTGCCTTGCTAAAAAACAAACCATTAGATTACATTCCTAAAGCGAATCACCAAGATCTATTCCCATATTTAGCCACCTCCTCCTCCTGAGGCTGACCACCAAAGTCCAGCAATCAAAAGGCTACCTCGGTTCACCGAATTAACATGCCCAATTAAAATTAAATACTGCATCCGAACACGGGGTCCCCTACCTTTATGAACCACTATTTGCCTATGTGCAGCATCTGTCTCCCCTCTATCCAGAGGAAGTCCTTTGTCCCTCAGGACAAATACCTTCTCTTCCCTTTCTATTGACCCCTTCCCCTCCTACCTCATCCCCTATCCTCTTTACCACCGCATCCTAGTCCATTCTAACACAGACCCTCCCTTTTCTTCCTCTTAAGAAATGATACCTGCACAGTCATTAGCTACTGTTTTCTGCCTGAGTCAGAAAGCAGCCACTTTAACTTTCCTTCCCCACTTAAGAATTTCTCTGTGCAAACAGGTGTTTGGGTGTGGTTTGTGCCGAATCTTGGGTCTGGGAGGAAGCCCCCACTGTTCAGGGATCTCCTTCAGGGATCCCATGACAGACCAAAGTACAGATACCATCAAAATCCAATGCGGTGAACCAATGAGTTTTATTGGGGTTACTCTCAGGGCTACTGGTCAGGGGTGGCTTACAGGGCAGAAAGGGCTCAATGAGAGCTACATCACCAAAGACCACCTCCATGGGTAACAGTTCATAAATCTGGAAACCTGGACACGCTGCGTGACTTGCAGGCCGCACAACAGCCCGGACGGGGTCCGTTCAGCTGCATCAGTTGCTCTAAAGCTCTTCCAGGCAGCTCTGATGGCTTCTGCTTCTTCTGGGCAGCTGGTCTGGTCTCAGAGTCTTCTCCACAGCTTGACTTCTCTGAGAGGGGCTCTCATATTTTATTGTTTGCTCTGGCAGGGAAGGGCCTAGTGAATCTGGTCTGTGTCAAGAACTTTCTGGAGTTACTTAAACACTCTGCCTTGCAGGCTGGAATGTTTCAACCTCAGAAGAAACTATTACACATCACACTCCATGCTGGTTTTGTAGATAAGCATAAAGAAAATCTTATGAAGTCTTGAGAGTTTGAACCAAGATTTCCATGGAAACCCTGTGAGGACAGGCAATATGTATATACATAGGTATTCCTAAATATAACCTACTCAGTCCCTATAAAGTTACATGTATGTGTGTTTTCAGGGCTGACAATAGGGCACTGGACACTCAACTGGTATGTTTCTCCCTGGGGAGGACATGTCTCTGGCTCCCAGCTTTCTTCAGTTTACTATAGTCTGTGTGAGGTTAAGGCCTTGTGGTCCACCTTCTTTTGCTAATCTCTGATACTGTTGGAATGTGTAAGTGGAGGTTTCTCTCAAGCCTGTCAGTTCCCAAATAAACACTCAGAGGCTTATATTAATTATAAAAGTTTAGCCGATGGCTCAGGCTTATTACTAGCTACCTCTTGCTTTCAAATTAACCCATTTCTACTATTCTATATTTTATCATGAAGTTCGTTGCCTTACATCTTGCTTCTCCAGCATCTGCTAGAAAATCCCAAACTCCACCTTCTTTATCCTTTTATCTTTGCTTGGATTTCCTGCCTGGCTCTATTCTACCTGGCTACTGGCCAAATCAGCTTCTTTATTAACCAATGGTAATAAAACATATTCACAGCAGACAGAGGTATATCCCACATCAGGAATGTTTACCCAATGCCACTGCACATGGAAATATAAAACTTTCCTTTTGATTTTTCATTTAGCTTGCAGCTTGAGTCTTAGAAGAGATGCTAGACTTGGAATTTTGAACAATGTTGAAACTGCTAAGACTCTAAGGAATCTCGAAACTGGACTTAATTCATTTTTTTCATTATAAAATGGCAATAAGTCTTTGGGGAGCCAAAAGCAGAACATCAGGATTTGAATCTGAGACATCCACCAGAGATTCATGTTTTGAAGACATTATGTAGGCATTTTGAGAGGCTGGGGGCATTTAGGAGGTGGGTCCTCACTTGTAAAAGTAAGTCACCGGCAGTGGTTTTGAAAGCCATAACCCAGCCCTAGATCTGGCCTAATTCTCTCTTCCTGGTATAGCATGACGTGAACAGATCTACCACACACTTCTATTGCTATGTTTGCTTCCTGATGAACAGAAATCGTATTAAAAAGATGAGTCAAAAATAAATATTTCCTCTCTTAAAATGTTTCTGTAAGGTATTATAGATTGAGAAACAAAAATGTTAGTCAATACAGCCTACTAAAAATGATGGAAAATGTAAGAGTAGAATCAGATAAAGAGGTTCTGGATACAGAAGGTATGCACTGTGTGGTCTTAGCTAGGCATCACAATGACATTTGAGCAAATCCTTGGAGAGTTGGTTATACAGATATTAGGGAGAAGAACATTTTATATAAAGGAAAGGACTAAAATGTAGGTGGGTATTGATTGCTTATTTTGCATTTGCTCATTTATTTGTTTGTTGTTATCTTTGCTATTTTGTTTGTCTATGTATGTAGTATATTCTGATAACGCTCTCCCAACATCCTTTCTTATCTCTACCTCATTCACCACCTACCCACCCACAATCTCTGTCTTTCCCCAGACTCCAGGCCTCTGGTTTTGCTTCATGGGCCACTTAGCTTAACCAGGACATGATGCAGCTCTTAGATTGAGAGGATCCATTGGAACTTTGTGGGAACTCCAGTGGATAAAAAACCGAAGGCAATGGCTCCCCCTCTCCTTCAGTGTATCAGTAGCACAGAGTTCAGCAGCGAGGAGTGCCCCCACAGCTCTTCCTCCCCGCATGCCTTACTGTCAACAGACCTACTCTTCTGCGGACTGAGCAGAAGCACCAACAGCTGCCATGGGTTTGTGATTTCAGCGACTGTGTCATGTCCAGAACATGGCATTTTGCAGTCCTTCTTCATCTCGTTCCGTCCGTACTTTCTTTCCACCCTCTCTTCTACACGTTCTGAGAGCCTTAGAGGTGATAATACAAATGTTCGTTTGTAGCTGTGCACTCAACTGTAGTCAGATGATTCCTGTCCAGACCTCCTAATCCCAAATACCCAGCAGCTCCTTCCCAAATTACCAGAGACTTATATTAGGTATAAATGCTAAGTCGATAGATGGTTTGTTACTACCTAACTCTTACACGTAAACTAACCCATAATTTTTATCTGTGTTTAGCCACGTGGCTTGGTACCTTTTCTCAGTAGGACATTCTCATCTTGCTTCTCTGTATTTGCTGATGATTCTGACTCCACCCTTCCTCTTCCCGGAATTCTCCTAGTTTGGTTATCCTACTTATACTTTCTGCCTGGCTACTGAACAATCAGAATTTTATTAAACTAATTCAAGTAACAAATCAGTGTACAAATCAGTGTACAAGAGAATTATGCCACACCATCAACCTTTGCTTATTCTTAACTCCTTATATAGCCATAAGTCAACATATTTATCACTGTTCACTAGAAAGAGTAGCTTCTCTGATTAAGGCTGAGAGAAGCATTTGTCCATGGGCATAAACAAAAATATTTGGAAGATAGTTTGTGTGTGTGTCAATTTAGCTAAACAAGAGTACTTGGCTCCCCCCACAGCCTATGATATCCCACAGTGTAGTTTTTTGACCAGGTTTACAACACCAGGCATATATTCCTTCCTGTGGATTAGGCCCCAGATCCAATCCAACCTGAGACCGTGTTATACCCAAGGGCTAGCCTTCCACCAGAGCCATACTGGTCTCGGTGCCCTGCACTGCCACCAGGGTCATAGTGACATCCAGATCTAAGCTGCTGCTGAGGGCCATTTCTGGGTCCATAATCCTACTACAACAGACAGTCTGTGATGCTGTCTGTGGCCCATGTTAGCACAGGGGTTATTGGAACCATGTAGTGCTGAGCCAGCCGTGCCCTTTGCTGGCCCTGGAATAGCTAGTCCTGCCCCTGGGTCAATATTACAACGGGAGAGCCGGCCCCACCCCTCAAGGAAGAGCTGACCCCTTTCACTAGGGAAAGATGGACCACCCCTCCCCACAGGCGTGTACATTAGACCTGACCCTGTGGTGGGGGTGCAGGCAAGCCCCAGGAATCTGGGGTTGTGAATACAGAAGAGCCAACCCTGCCCCTCCTCATTTGCCATGTGGGGGCAAGGGTGAGAGAAAAACGCCCTCCCCCCTCACCCACTGCTACCTGTAGCAAGTGAAAGAGCCAGCCCTGGGATCATGAGAGTTAGAGAACTAGCCCTGCCCCCACCAGCTGCAGCACACAGGACAGCAGGCCCTGCCTCCCCCCTGGACAGCACACTAGAGCTGACCCTGTTGTTGAGGGCACAGCGGAGCCAGTCCAGAGGGCGTGAGAACAGGAGAACTGACCCCCTCCCTCCATCCCCCCTAGAGCAATCAGGAAAGAGGGCCCTACCCCTCACCTGGACAAAATAGTAGATCTGGCCCTGGTGGTGTGAGTGTGGGTGAACCGGAAGGGAGAGCTTGAGAGCAGGAGAATTGGCCCTTGCTGTAGGCTGCATCGGGTGAGCTAGCCTAGTCAGAGCTGGAGAGCTCACCCAGGTAGTGATGAGCAGAGAGAGCTGACAAGCTGACCAATCCAGAACCAGGGCGATGAGTTGCCCCCCACACACACAACATCCACCACATCTACGAACTGTTTGAGCATGTGAAGGAGAAACCTACAGATCCAAAACAGCAGGATCCCCATGACACAGGACAACAGGATATCCAAGAGAAGTCCCAGTGAGAGACCATTATTAATAGTGTAGCAGAAGCCAGAAACCTGGAGCCAGAACAATGACTCATAGTGATGAACACTTGCAAGAAAAGATGAATGTACTATGGGGTAAACTGTTACTCAATGGGCCACACTGCAGCTTCCATGCCAAGATTCTTCTTGTTTGTTTATTTGTTTGTTTGCTTTGTCTCTCTGTTTCATTTGGGTTTTGGTTTTCCTTTTAAATTTGATTTTGTTTTGGGGAGAGGTTGTAAGACCAGAGATCAGATATGAGGGAACAGAGAGATAAGTGTGATCAGAATGCATGATGTGAAATCCACAAAGAATCAATAAAGTTAAAAAAAAGAGTGGTTTGGTGTCCTGTAATATTAGCAAAATACATGGAACTGAAAGATATTTGTGCTAATTGAAATGAGCTAGACAAAGACAAATATGGCATGTTCTGTCTCATACGTAGAGTTATAAAAAATGTCAATTTGAGTGTAGATTAATAATCACTAGAAGCTGTGAGGAGGGAAGGGGAGGACAGAGGGACGTGAGATAGGAAGTATCAAGATACAGATAGAAACCCTGAGTTCTAGTGCTCCGCGGCACAGCGTGACGGCCATAGCTCATGACACCTATTTTATGTTCTTATAAATATCTAGAAATGAGGAACGCAAAGGCTCCACACACGAAATAATGCTATGTGGATGGAAATGTTAATTGACCTAATTCAATCAGTTCATATCACATTGACATATCACACTGAACCTCTTAAATATGTACATTATGCGGGGATTGGTTTGCTATGTTGAAAAAGAAACAAGCGGTAACGGCTCACTCTAATTTGGTCATTATACAAAATATATCATATTATCATGTTATAGTCTATAAACATCTGCCATTAAAATAATTTAAAATCAACATTTAGAGGGTGAGAAAGACCAAGGCTTAGAGGGTGATAATAAACCGTAAGTCATAAATGGCCTATTTTTACGAAGCAAGGTTGAAACCCAGCACTGTGTCTCCAAAGCACACGTTCACTCCAGTGTACTCTGTTGGTCTAAGTGAAGAAAAAATAAAAGGTTCAGCCAAGTTTAGGAAACTCCATGGGCAATTAGGTGAAAACCCAAGTCTGCTATTCAGGAATGTCTATAGAGGGATTCAGAACAACATGTCACTTGATCAGGCTTGCTCAATTGAGCCTTAATCACATTAAGTACCTGCCATTACATTTTTACAAGACAGCAGGCCTGGATACTCTCTGTTGCACATGTAGTGTGGCATGTGGCATCTGGCTGGTTCTTGAGATGATGAAGATTGTGTTCTACATTAGGTGGGAGGCACCCCATGCAATCTGCAGCAGTTACAGCCCTGTGGTAAGCAACCCATTCCCTTAGAGCCAACAGTTCACCCATTGTGAGGGAAACAGTACCAGAGCAGCTGGGGTGCATAAACCAGTCGGGGTCATTTCGTCACGATCAGGCTTCCTAAAACGTTGCAAATAGAAATAATCATCATAGTAAATTCTTGTAAATGGGTCTTTTGGTCTGAAGAACATCGGTATTTGCAGCTGTATATGGTTCTCATAGAAGCTTCAAGAGTTAGAGATTTTATTGATGAGAAAACCAAGACCCACTGTTAGCAAATGACAAAGCATGTACTCAAACCTACATCTGGTGCCTCACAATCCTTCTTTTTCCTCTTAAGAAGAAGTAGCCAAACTCATGCTTTTAAATGTTAAATCCTTCCTGCGTGTCCTAAAACAAAGAGTAAATTATCTGAGTGGGGCCACAAAACTCCAGAGGATTTGTAATCCAACTGGAAGGAGGAGTTATTACTGCTACATCAGAATCTAGACGTGATTATTTAGTGTTTTATATTAATTCTTTGAAATTTTTCATTTACTGTGTTTTGATCTTTTTCATACCCTTCAATTAATTCCCCCCAGGATCCACCCTACTCCCTAACCACCTATAGTGTTGTGAATAAAAATTACCCCCATAGGCCCATAGGGAGTGGCACTATTAGGGGGTGTGGCCTTGTTGGAGTAGGTGTAGCCTTGTTAAAGGAAGTGACCACTGGGGGTAGGCTTTGAGATTTCAGATGCTCAAGCCAGGCTTAGTATCTCTGTCTATTCCTGCTGCCTGCAGATCCAGATGTAGAACTCTCAGCTCCTTCTCTAACACCATGTCTGCCTGCAATGCTGCCATGTTTCCAACCGCGATGATAATGGACTTAGCCTGTGCACTGTAAGCCAGCCCCAGACAAATGTTTTCCATTATAAGAGTTGCTGTGGTCATGGTGTCTCTTCACAGCGTAAACCCCTGACTAAGATACTGCCCAACTGTGGAAAATTCTTTGAAAATATCATGACTGGCAGATTAAAGCTGAATCTGGAGACCCTTCATACACTAGACATAGACCCACTCAAATGCTTTCTTACTCTTCTTTAGCATTAGCTTTTCTTTCAAAGATTCATACTCTCTGAGTGTGTTTTTCTCACAGCTGCATCACCTTTCAATGGTTTACTTACTTGGAATATTGTCCTCTTTAATTCTCACCCATCCTTTAATGTCTAGCTCAAGCCCATTTCCTTCCCCTGCTGATTAGGTTAGCATTGATTCTTCTCATTAGAAAAATCATTATTGTATTTATGTCCCAATTTTAAATAGTTAATGTTTAGTCCAGCATTGTTAACTACCTCATATGTATGTAGTCTGAATTTCCAAACTCTTTCTTTGTCTCCTAAAGGATTGGAGTCATGTATTACATTCTTATACGCCATCTGCCACAGGCCATATGCTACATACATGTGACCAGAGATATGTGCCTATTGGAATTAAAACTCCTTTTATATTAATTTATATCCTATGGTCCTGGATCTCCCTGAAACTATACCCATTAGGAACAGGTATAGTGGAGATTCTGAAGAAGCTATTTGTAGATCCCAACCAATATGAAGGACAAGGAACCATGGATTGACCTCATTGGAATTTGAACAAGCCATGAAGCCTCCATATAAGTCATCAAGTTCATACTCTCCATCCTGAGTTAGTTTATCTTTTTATCATTAATAGCTACTGGGTGTAATGACTCCATGGAGTCATACATGGAATATATTGTGACATGGTTCTAAAGGCTTCAAGTGTAGCACACACTGTCTGTGTTCTACTCATTATCTCCTTAGACGCCTCACTATTTACAAACCACACCAACATTGTTTTCTTCTTAGAGATCTGCATGCAGGCGGGCAGAACCTACATGGAATTTCCTACACAGGCTAAAAGTGCCCTCACACCAAGAGCATGGGTGAGAGAGAGAAAAAGAGCCTTACTCAATGACTACGCATACCTTAGATCACTCTATATTGACCAGCAAACAATGCTGGAACTTTTTTTCCAGTGTTTTTCAGGACCATTGATTAAACAACAGTTGCCTACTGTGCCAGCTGCCTTGGTAATTTGAGTTAAGGACCTGACTGCTCTTCCTCCTAATACTTTGCCCCCCCACGTTCTCCCCATCTTCCAGTTACCTGCATTTGAACCCTTGACCAGGGATCTAGTCCTGGAGAACCCAAACCAAAGTATCATAATAACACACCAGGAAATGGGTGTTAATAGATACCGGTTTTTGTCAATATGAATGCTCAGGGAGATTTGGAAAAATAACACATGCTAACCTCCATCCCTATAAAAAGGTACATCAGGATGTACTTAAAATCATTATCTCTGCCATCACAGAGATATTAAATTATCTGTGAAGCAATAACATGTATGTTCATCTCCCTCTCAGGAATGGCTTTGGAATGGCTTGCACCTGTTTATGGCAGGTAAGAAGAACAAAGGTGCAGGATCAAAGATCCTCAGTCTATCCCGTAAGAGTTCCAGGACATCTTTTCCACCCAACCCTTCTCCTGGTTGGTTTTTTGATGTGGGAGGTCCTTCCGTATATGTGTTGCTTTTGTTGGTTGATGAATAAAGCTGTTTCGGCCAGTGGCTTAGCAGAGTAAAGCCAGGTGGGAAATCTGAACAGAGATATATAGAGAGAGAGTAGGTGAAGACAGAGAGATGCCATGTAGCTGCTGAAGGAGATAGATGCCAGACATTACCGATAAGCCACGGCCTCATAGTAATACGTAGATTAATAGAAATACACCTGAGCTGTTGGGCAAACAGTGTTGTAATTAATGTAGTTTCTGTGTGATTATTTGGGTCTGGGCAGCCAGAAAACAAAGTGCACTCTCCGCTTACAGTTTCTATGCTTTTTCAAGCTCTCTGCTACGCGACGCATCTTTCCGAAGCCTACTATGGTTCTTTCCATCTTTCTCCAAAACATCTATCACCTCCCCCGCCGTGGTACCAACTGCCTGTTTTATAATAGCTACTATCTATACTTTCCACTACTACTTAGGTTTGGTGGAACCAGGAATCATGTTTCATCTTTGTGTTTACCCTCAACAACATAACAACGGTCTGCATAGAACACATGCCCAGAGACTAACACTGCATGAGTGAACACATAAACAAGTGGGAGTCTGAGTAACCACTTTAGTCCTGATCATGGATTATGGCCTAGAATCATGTTTTCTTCAGACACAAATTTATAGGATGGTTATGTACAAAGATGACTGAGATCATTCATCGGGTCATTTTTACAGATAAGAAAATTCAGATCCAATACATTCCAAAGCCAAGATTCAGAAAACCTATGTGTTCTATCCATTTCAGATAAGTAATTTCCAAGTTTCATATTAACAATCCCTAAATTGATATTTATCACCCTGCACGAAACTCAACCCTAAATGGATCAAAGATATCAGCATAAAACCAGATATGTTGATCCTGAGAGAAGAGAAAGTGGGGAATAACCTTGAACTCATTGGCACAGGAAAAGACTTTCTGGACAGAACACTGTTAACATAGACACTAAGAGCAACAATCAGGAAATGGGACCTTGGAAATGCCTCTGTATGACAAAAAGCACCATCATTTGTGGCAGGCTACAGAATGGAAAAAAGTCTTTACCAACTACACATCTAAGAGAGGGCTAATATCTAAAATATATAAAGACTCAGAAAAAAACTGTACATAAAGAAAACAAATGACCCAATTGAAAACTGGGGACAGATCTCAGTAGGGTTCAAAAGAGGAAACATAGATAACTGAGAAACACTAAAGAAATTTTCAACATCCTTAGTCATCAGGAAAACATAAATCAAAACTGCTTCGTTATTTCATCTTACATCAGTTAGAACTACCAAGATCAATGAATTAAAGACAGATTATGCTGGCAAGGATGTGAGGTAAGGGTAACACCCACCCATTGCTGATGGGACTGTAAAATTTTACAACCACTATATAAAGCAGTGTAACCGTTCCTCAGAAAGCTGGGAATATATCTACCTAAAGGTCCAGCTACACCACTCTTGGGAATATTCCCAAAGAACTCTACATCTTGTTACAGAGACACTTGCTCAGTCATGTTCATTGCAGCTCTATTCAAAATAGCCAGAAACTGGAAATAACCTAGATGTCCATCAACAGAAGGGTGGATATAGAAATGTGGTATATTTACACAGTAGAATATTACTCAGCTGTTAAATTTCTGGGTAAATTAATGGAGACAGAAAAAAATTATCCTGAGTGAAGCAACCCAGACCCAAAACAGAAAAATATGGTATATATTTGTTTATATGTGGGTTTTAGCTGTTAAGTCTCCAATAAGTAGGATGCAATCTGTATAACCACGGAGGTTAGGTATACAGTAAGGGACTATCAGGGACAGTTATGAATGGACCAGTGTGATGGTTTGAAAGAAAATGACTACCAAAGGGCGTGGCACTGTTAGAAGGTGTGGCCTTGTTAGAGTAGGTGTGGCCTTGTTGCAGGAAATATGTCACTATGGGAGTGGACTTTGAGGTCTCCTTTGCTCAGGCTACAATCAGTGTGACACACGGTTGCTTTAAGATGTAGAACTCTCAGTTCCTTCTTGGCACCCTTTTGCCTGCATGCCACCCACCGTGATGATAATAGACTAAGCCTCTGAACTGTAAGTCAGCCCAATTGAATGCTTTCCTTTGGAAGAATTGTCGTAGTCATGGTGTGTCTTCAAAGCAACGGAAACCCAAACAAAGACGATCAAGTTGGGAGAAAACTGGAACAGGAGGATCAAATGAGATTGGGGAGGGAAAAGAAAGTGAGGGAGGGAATATGTGGAGGGACAGATAAAATGAATGACATTTAAGGAATCACAATGCAGTAGAAGATATTTTTAAATATGTATATATGTGGAATAAATCTAAATTGGAATTGTCAAATAACAAGGGAGATAAATCACCAGTTAGACACCTCTTGTCACCAAATGGAACCTTCAGTACCAGGAATGAATTCATCTAACTGAATCTGGACAAGTGGGCCCCATGGAAACCCCCAAACAACCTAGGCTATTGCCAAGGCACCAACAGGCTGCTCTCTACAAACTGATAGTAAGACCCAATTGCTGAAGACAGCATCTACATAGCTCACTGAACATGGAGAAGTCAAACCAGTGCTTACCTAGAGCCTTCACCCCTAGAGACTAGTGTTCACAGTATGGGAAGGTAGTCTGCACAGTCCAGAGGGGAAAGGCAAACACCAACCCAGCTACAAACCCTTCGATCTGTAACAGTGACCCACCTTCAAGGTACGCTAGCACAATAATGGCACAAAAGTTGCAGGAGTAACCAGACACTGTATAATTGGAATTAAGACCTATTCCATAATACAGAACCCGTGCCTGATAATACCTGGGTGGCCAAGAACCTGAGGCTAGATTGTCAGGGACCTAGGGGGAAACCAAATACTTCTTCTAATGGAACATAGCATAATATGACTCCTAACAACATTCTACTATATTTGTGGATCAATATCCTGCTCAGAATCCATCACAGACTCTTCCTGCTGCAGTCTATGGGAACTCACATGGAGACCACAGCTTGGCAATGTGCAGAGAATGAGAGACCTTGAAACAGTCAGTCTGTAACGTGATGTCTCCATCAATCCTCCTCCCTGAGGCCTTGGGGAACTCTGCAGAAAAGGAGGTAAAAAGAATGTCAGAGTCATAGGGATAGAAGACACTATGGAAACTAGACACAACAGGACTGATACACATATGAATTCACAGAGGCTGAGGTCGCATGTACAGATGGAGTCTAGGCTAGATGAGGGTCTCCGTGCTGAGAGGAAAAGTAGACACACGTTCCCATACCTAACCCAACAGCTATCACCAACTGATAACCACACACAAAGAAAAAATCAATTTTCTCTAACAAAGTCTCACTGAGTATACAAACCACACTTAAGGGCAGGCCCCATGACCAATAGCACACAGTCAACAGAAGAAAAGCTCAAAGATACTGGGGGGGAGTGGTTTCGTCTTAGTTTGTTTGGGGGGGTGGATTGTTGGTTTGGTTGTTTTGTTTTGTCTCACAATGCTTTGTCTGAGAATTATTTTTTTGCTTTCAGATATCTTGCTTATCTCTTATGGTTTCCAGTTTTGTTTGGGGGTTTTCTGTGTTTGTGAATGTGTGAGTCTCAGCATCTGTATGTGTTTCTTGTGCTTTCTCTTTGGTTCCTTTTTTCCTGTTTGTCCATTTGTTCCTATTCTTGTTCTTTTTTGGGGGGTTTACTTTTATTATTATTTTAAATGCCTGCTTGTATTGTACTAAGAAAGAGAAAGAAAAGGATATGGATTTGAATGGGTGGGGAAGAGGAAAGGATCTGGGAAGAGTTGGAGGAAAGAAGATCATAATCATAATATGTTTTTAAAAATAGATTTTCAATTAAAAAAAATCTCAAAAGATGAGTCCTACAGCTATTTCCATGTTTCTTAAATGGAATAATAAAATTGCTTCTACTATTTCAAAAACTGACTTCCTCCTTTTGCTGTTCACTGACCACCAACTACATGCTAGGCCTCCTGTAAAGGAAACAATTAGGCCTCAGACTACACCTCCTTGGAGCTTGTGTTAGTGAGATCTATTAAGACAAGGAATACATCTGACAAAGGAGGAAACTGGTGCTCAGCAATGTGATGTTTCCTGCTAAAGTTTACACAATTAACAGGCTAAACAAGCCTCAAAAACTGCCGTCCTACAGCCTCCTTTGGGGTCACCTCTTTAACAGTCTGTCAGTAGGAGGCTAGTAGGCTTCTGCCCTTACTTAAGTTCTTAATACAGAGTTGTATGACGGTGCATAATCTGCTTTTGGCAGCAGACAGGGCGGTGTGGCCAAAGCTAGATAAATGGCAATGGGATAAGGATGGCAGGCACCCAACATGTGCTGAGCATATTGAATCACATGGGTTTCACCCAACATGTGCTGGGCAAATTGAATCACATGGGTTTCAACAAATTTGGTTTCAGAAGATTTGGAAAGCAAAGTCCAAAGGACTGCCTCACTTCGAGCAATCCAGCTGTATCCGATCAGTTCATTCCATCCCATCTAATAAACTTCTATGGCCTGGCTATGATGGCTGGGCACCATGCTAGGACAGATGCTTCTACAATCAACCTGGATGACTAAAGAGTATTTACATGCTGCCAATCTTAAGGGGAAGCAGAAGCTGTGAAAACTCTGGTGTTTGAAGAGTAGCTGGTCAGTGTTGCTGGGTGAGTGAATGTTCACGTTCCAGTAATTATTTATCTGTTTATATAAAGAACAAATGTTCCAAGTCACAGAGATTTTCATTTAAGTCCTGGCTGTGCTCATTACTGTTGGGTATGCACTTGAATGGGTAGCATAACCCTCCTGAGTCTTAATTTTTGAATCTACAACTCTTTTTTTTATAGAGTCTCTTGAACATTTACATGAACCAAAGCTTTAAAAAAAAAAGATGGATCTTGATGATGATCACAGTCACTACTAAATAACAGATTTTAAACATATAATCATTTCTTTTTCAAGGGTTCTTGGATTCTGGTCCCAGGAATTTGAACAGTACAAAATTTTGTCTTGTGGTTTTGAACAGTACCTTAATCTCTCTAAGTCTTAGTTTATTTACCTATAAAATGTAGACAGCAATGGGAACTTACTCCAGAATTACTACTAGGAAAGCTAAATAAAATAATTTGCTCAAAAGTTCCTCTCTTAATTCCGGCTACAAGCTGGATACCCAGTAAAGGACACTTCATTTGTGATGGTTCTTCTTGTGGCTCAACGCCAGCTCATCAGTATTGCCAGACTCACAGCTCACTGTGACCCTGCCAGCAGGGCCTTCCGATTCACATCTACTCACACCAGAGCAACAGCAGTAGAAAAACGATCTCTCCAACCACTAGCACTAAGCCCACCCAGTTGTAGAAAAAGTCCCCTGTGCTCAGCTCCAGACCTTGGAAAGAACGGAATCCCCTGGGGTCTTCCTTAACCAAAAGAGACTCAGCACAGATTCTCCAGGCAGAACTCACAGGAAGTGTAAGGGGAAATCGCCATCTACTGGAAGACTCTGAATCTGCATCCAGGCCTCCATAGCCATAGATAGACGGCAACCCAAAAGGGACAGCATTGCTAATCTTGCAGTGCCACCTGGTGATAGGCACGTGCTATCACAGCCTCTTCAATTCCAGAGGCAATGCCATCTGGTTCTGCATTCCAGAAAATTGACAACCTTCACATTTTGTACTACAACTGTCTACAAGGGAGATAAATTCATTACCTCCTTCTAAAAGTAATCAGAAAGATATTTAATGAGCAATATATCTATCTCTAGGAAGCCTGGAATGGGAAGAGTATAATGCAAAGGTTTTGTCTAGACTTCAAGTGAAATCCTGGAATTTAAAGTCCACTGACATTTTGGGTGACTTTTAACATCTTCACAATGAAGATGATGTTGCTTATCTCAATGGTTTTTAGAAACAATTGAGCTGAGTGCTGGGTTCAGAGAAACTGGAATTCCATACATGCTTCCTCACTTCTCCCTTAACTAGCATGAACTAGTGTGTAGCCACTGTGTAGAAAGCCTTCTTACCCACAGCAAGGAAGGCTGTGTTAATAAAGGGTCTATACATGCCAGTTTTCAGAAAGCTTCTTAAAGAGCATCTCCCTCTACAGTATAATAAGTGGTACTTTGCTGAGGCAAACCAAAAGTGTATTTCTCAGGGTTCTGCTTCCTTCTACAACATCTGATGGAAGATCATTCATAGATTTGTAATAAACAGAAATAAACCAGATCTCAGTGATTTTTATTGTAAACTATATTCTGAGTTATGATCAAGACTGTATAGGAAAAGTTAAACATAATTGTGTCCTATTAACCAATATCAGTATATCTCTTATGCATGGTTACATTGAAATAAAGCTTTAAAAAAGTATCTTCCACTGCTGCCTTCACCCACAATTCTTCATTCATTATACACAGAGACCAGAGAACCAAAGATCCAATTTAAAGGCAAATACTAAGACCCTCTCGGTTCTTTCTATTTCAGTGCAACAAATCACACGACAATTTGTATGAGCGAATGTTATACTTGAAATTTTTCAATAAAAGGGTTTCATGAATAAAAAGATAATGAAAAAGTTAAGTGATGCAGGTCTGAGAACATATAGTGGGTACCAGGAGAGAGGAGATCTTGCCCCTATCATGGGCAGAAGACTCAATCAGAAGGAGGAGCTGGCAACACAATGAAACGGTGAAAGTAGACTGTGTAGGGCTATAAGGAGACAAGCTATGTGTGTCTCACAGGCTCATGTGTTTGAACACTTGATTCCCATTGTGGGAAGCTGTGAAAGAATCTGAACATGGGGATTACAGAGATGTCAGGGGTGGGCTTTGAAAGTTATCCTGTCTCCAGTCCTAGGCTAGCTCTCTACTTCCTGGTCAAGCTCCTACTACCACAGACCTACTTACCCCAACCACTGTGCTTTGTCCTGCATGGTGGGTGAAGTAAATCTTTGTTCCCTTAAGTTGCTTTTGTCGGGTAGTTCATCAAGGTAAAGAGTAACACAATGCCTGATCCTACAGCAGACACAGAAGTAAAGCACAGTCTGGTGTAGATACATTCTTCAAAGATCAAGTAGAGATTAGTGACAGAGGAGACAAGGTCAAATTCCCGTAAATAGACCAAAGGCAGTGCTATATGGAAAAGCAGCCATTTCAAGTCAGCAGGAAAAGACAACCTTAGCAACAAATAGCATTGGAATTGCTGGGTGGCAGCTTATAAAAGTGAATTTGGCTACGTTCTTTTGTTGCTTCTTATGATAAAATCATTTCCAGAGGTATTGTTAAGCACTTGATTCAATTTTTAAAAACAATTCATCTTACTTTGAATGGAAGACAAAACAACAACATAGTACACACAGTTTCAAAAAAAAGTATATGTCATAAGTTTACATTTTTCTTTTATTCATTAGACAAATTCATTTCTACTTTACATTCACACAGTTAAACACACTAGTATGCCATTTGGAGAAAGTTACAGATTAAGGTACATTAAACTAAACATCATTAACACTCATTAAACATTGTGGTACACTTATAAATAATAATGAGAATAAAACTCTGAGTTAACTGAAGACAAGTGGTTAAACACACAGTTGAGACATCCTGTGCCAACTCAGTGTTTGAGAATTTTATCTTCTCTTTCCTTCCCATAGTCTATAATTACACTTCTGTTTGACAGGACATAAGAAATTGGAGATAGGCAAATATCTTGGGAGAGGCACACTGAGGGATCTTTGTTCATGAGAAAGATGGGTTCATAGTTAAATTCTATCCTATTAATTTTATAAAATCTCATAAGTTTGTAATTTTTTAACTATGGCAATTGTTGTTAACAGAGACTGTCTGGGTGTTGGGATAATGGTTGGCAATTTTTGTTTCCTTTATTGTTTTTGTTCGAAACAAAAAAATCAGAAAAAAGTTTAATTCAATTTTAAAATTAAAAGAGAGTTGGCTGGACATGTTGGCACATGCCTGTAATCCCAGAATTCAGGCTCTAAGGACAGGGCGATCAGGAGTCCGAGACCAGCATTGGCTACAGGGTGTATTTAAGAGCAGCCTGAGTTGCATGAGAGCCTCAAAACACCAAAGAAAAAAATAGAATAATACATATGATAGCCAAGTACAGGCTAAGAAACAGTTCCTGGTTTATGATAATTCAACATAATTTTTCTCTTTTATAACAGAGTGAAATTGATACATATTCCGTAGAAACGAAACTGAAGCTCATTCTTTCCCTGGTGAGTGATAAGGCATATGATATTGTCCTTGGTGCTGGGCAGCAACTTCAACCCACTGGTCCCCCTCAACCATGTGAGCATGAAGGCACACAATAATGCACTGGGTAATGCACTGCTATAAAGTTTGATGATAGGCCAGGTGGATTAAATACATTTACAACCGAAGTTGATGTGTTCAACTTATGAGGGCCTCACAAGAGCATAACCCCGCTGTCGGTTGAGGAGCATCTGCAGTTTTATAATATGCAGTGAACAACATTTTCCACACATGGCATAAACCCGTAACCTCAGTCGGGAGAGAGGGCTCAGTGATTAAGAACACTGGCTGCTTTTCCAAAGAACCCGGTTCAATTCCTAATATGTACTTGGTAGCTAACAACCACCTGTAACTCCTGTTTCAGTGGCTCTAAATGAATGGTGCACAGATATATACATGAGCAAAATGCCCATTTTTTTAAAATAAAAGTAAATAAGTTTCAAAACCGATTTAATCCCAGAACCTTTAAAGTAAAACCATTCATCTGAATCCATAAAAACAAAGTTAAATGAATACAAAATATGTAGACGTATATTGGCTCTGCCTTTGCTGGAGAGCAGGCTAATTTCCTTACTGTAAGGTGGTTTTCACAAGTCAGGAAAAACTATACAACTCAATGGAAATACTAATACCCAATAAATAGATTTTTAGCAGGCTTCATCACACTCATAATTATGAAGACACAAATCAAATCAACACTGGGTTACTAATTTACATCCCTGTTAGTTTGGCAAGATATGTAAGGCTTCGTGGTTTCTGCTGAACTCAAAGATGAGGAGAAACAGAACTAGTCACACACACTGTAAAAGGATTGAAATTGGTCCACATTTTTAAAGGTCCATTTAGGGATGGCTGCACCCCAAGTGTCACCTAACCCCATGAAAGTTAAAAGAAGCAATCGTGCCAGTGCCAAATTTAGCAAGCCAGAGTTCATTGAGGGTAGTTGAAAGAGTATGGCTGAGGAGAGATTTAGAGAAGGAAGGAGGGGAGGGAGAGATACAAAAAGGGAAGAGGCAGCTTTGCCATCTGATAGTTCCTCATCCGTCACCGCCAACATGTACTGCATGTGCACACACACAGATACACACCACAGTACACACACACACACACACACCTGCATTTCACCTCTTCAAAGTATTTCAGTTGTGAGAGGAAAATTTGAAAACAGCATCTTGTTTCTCTTACCGTTTTTCATCATTCAGACAATAAGATGATTCTACTTTCTCACTGCTGACATTTGAGCTGTATAAAAGCACATCAAAATTGGAATTATACTTCCATCTTTTGTTTAGTGTTCCTTATTCCATCCAGGTTCAGCCACACAAACGGGACAGCAGTAAGACCCCCTTTACCAGTCTAATGAGAGCTATCAATTCTCTCTCTCTCTCTCTCTCTCTCTCTCTCTCTCTCTCTCTCTCTCTCTCTCTCACACACACACACACACACACACACACACACACACACACACACACCTATACACACACACACTGTCATGTATGCTCACTCTTCTACAGTGAAGAATTGTCTCTTGTTTCTGGGAGAGTACTACTGGAAGAAAGACTCACGCTACCAGTCTCTCCTAGGGTAAAGTGCCTTGCCCAGGGTCATGCCACCCAGGGTGACAGACATACAGTGACTGATATGGTATAAAAAGCCTGGCTAACCCAGGACATAGCTGAAGGGCCATGCTCGCCCCAGAGCTCCCCAAGGACTAACTCAACTGGAGCAGACCTGAGAAATTGCTGCTACCAAGAAGCCATGCCTTACTCTATTCTTTTCTCTCTAGAATTACTTCCCAAGCTCTGTCAGGCTTTATGTGGATACAGTTGTCCACGTGTTGGTGCCATTTGTAACATGAGGGCCTGGTTGTTGTTTCTGTCTTGCCCAGTTTCCATAGCCAGTAAATCACAAAGAAATCACACATCATTAAAATACAGAATTAGAGCTTCTGGTTAACGAGTAATTCTTGATTGGGAGAGTCAACAGTGACACTTAGCAGAGGTAGTATTGGAGAAGACAATTCCAAGATTGCACATGGCAAATGAAAGACTTTGATGGGTTCCTTAGCACTGACACTTGTCGAAGAGAGGGACTGGATTCAATTGGACAGGAGAAGAGCCTCACTTTGGGACAGACCCAAAAGGGACAGCTCCAGTTGAGTAGCATGAGTCTTTCTTCCAGTAGTACTCTCTGGGATGGCCAGAATTTTAAAACAGCGCCACTTTTATCCTGCTATGACTGAAAACCAAAAGTATGCAGTCAGCTTTTCATCAACACCATTTAAGTGTTTTATGGCAGGACCTCTTAAAAGAGCTGTAGGGTTTTGCAAGAGGCTTCCTGACTCAGCTTTATCTGCAAAACCCTACATCCTGCCAGTGCAAACTCTGACTCCTTCAGGCAGGAGGTCCAGCTATAGAGAATTTGAGTGTGGTTTGTGTGCACACTGCTGCAGCTTGCTTGCTGACAGGGACCTTGAAACGCCATAGAGTTGTGGCAATAAACATGGCTCCAGCCAGTACCTCTGCCATGAGCCTGGAATTTCATAAAGCTAAGGAATGGGCTGGATTCAGCTGTCAAAGCCATGGCTTTAATTCTACCCATATTGCTTAGCAAATTAAAATTTCATGTGGTCAGCAAAAGAGAGAGATATAAAGTAAAGATAGATTCAAAGATTAAAAAAACCTCTAAATGGTTTACTATGTGTTAAAAATATATGCTGGCTTGGGAGAGAAAAGAAAAAGGTTAAAGTCCTTAAAATAAGAAAGAAAGAAAGAAAGAAAGAAAGAAAGAAAGAAAGAAAGAAAGAAAGAAAGAAAGAAAGAAAGAAGGAAGGAAAGAGAGTAGTTGGGTGTGGTGGTACACATCTTTAATCCCAACACTTGGGAGGCAGAGGTAGACAGACCTCTGTGAGTTCAAGGTGTAGTGGCACATACCTTAATCCCAATGCCTGGGAGGCAGAGGCAGACAGATCTCTGTGAATTCAAGGTGTGGTGGCACACACCTTTAATCCCAGCACTTGGGAGGCAGAGACAAGCGGATCTCCGTGAGTTCAAAGACAGCCTGGTCTACAGAGAGAGTTCCAGGACAGCCAAAGATATACAGAGAATCTCTCTCTCTCTCTCTCTCTCTCTCTCTCTCTCTCTCTCTCTCTCT
>PVIU01010406.1:0-17944 GCA_004026605.1 Ondatra zibethicus | reverse complement strand
CCTGGAACTGTGAGCTAGAATGAACCCTTCCTGCTTTCAGTTGTTTGCGCCAGGTGTTTGGAAGCAGTGAAGAGAAACCCAGCCAACAGAGATGCACAAAACAAGCAAGAGAGGCAGTCCAGAGTACCTCATAGATGTACACTTCTGTGCAAATTAAGTTTTGTAAAGTAACCCATGGCTGAAACTTGAAAATAAGCCTCACTTAATTCACAGAGTCACTTTCTAGAGAGCTAATTAATATTCTTGCTTTGAGCATTTGTTTTCTCTCTTCTTCCAGGTACACAAGTCATTGTGATGATGGCCCCATCCACCATCTGTCTCTGTGAACAACAGCTGCCAAAAACCAAGGGTTGAAGCTCTCAGCAGAGTGAGGACACTTTAGTATCTATCAGCAGTTGGCTTTAGTACCTTTGTGTACAACA
This sequence comes from Ondatra zibethicus, assembly GCA_004026605.1. NCBI lineage: Eukaryota > Metazoa > Chordata > Mammalia > Rodentia > Cricetidae > Ondatra > Ondatra zibethicus. Next base: position 17,522 of record PVIU01010406.1, on the reverse strand, counting down.
CACCAATCAAAGGGACTAATTAGACTTCAGTTGGAGTCCAGTGGGATTTATTAAAGGAAAATCTTATAAAAACATTTCATCCTATACCATGTATTTGGATAATCCAGAAGAACTGTTTAATTAGGGGATTAGGAGCTCATTGAAGTATATTCCAGAACAGAATAGTTTCCAACAAAACTACATAAGGATCACAGGCTGGGGGTAGGAGGAACATTCTCCTTTTTAATGACATGGCAGCAGCAATTTACTTCTTCGGTCACCTAAATCTAAACACATAGAATAACTTTTATCTTTCCTGCCTTATCATTGATTGAATGAACCATACCAATAATTATAAATCTCATTTTCCCCTCTAAGCATTGAACGCTCCCCACCGGTGGAGCAGCTCAGTGTCTACACCCACAGGGAAAGAATACATTTGAAAGGGTTTCTGTTTCTTTGTGTGGGCCATATGTCCAAAGCTTCAAAACTGTATCTGTGAATGACACTAGAGACACAGTGACCTTCAAAATCCAAATTCTAGCTGGTGCAGTGAAACACATCTGTAATCCCAGAACTCTAAGACTTAGTGGCAGGAAGATCATAAATTTAAGGCCATCCTAGACTGTACAGTAAAACCCTTTACCCCTCTCTCCCCCAAAAAATAAATTCAAATTCTATTCTTCCTTGCCTCTGCTTTTGTATGCAAGCTAAGTTGCAGAACAGTGTGTCTAATAACACACAGAACATGTCTTATCCAGTGCTTACAAGCAACCCCAACACAGGAGTCTCACAACCTCTCTACTCTTTATGTTCATCTCTACTCTTCCCAGGAAACACAGAGCCAGTGGTGACTGGATGAGAGGGCAAAACTGTCCTAGCAGAGACCTCCCTGCTGGCTCACATTTCTCTATTCACTCATTTCTTTCCCTTAAAGTAGAGAATCCTCAGGTCCCTGAGCAAGTTAACTTCAGTTGAACCAGACTTCCAGGTGAGCAGACAGCTAGACCAGGTGTTTCTCAGGCTAGAAATCTGTCATAAATAATTGTTTACAAAGTTAGAGTTGGAAGCCCTCTGGATGACCATCAAGTAAAATGTGACGGAGGCCCAACTTGGAGAGAGCAGTAAGAAGCAACAGCCAGTAGGAGCACAAAACGACACAAATAAGTCTTTGAACTGTACGTTCAGGAGTAGAGGTACAGGCATGAAACAGAATGGCAGGATGTGTAACAAATGCTGATTTGTCAACAAAAGGATGCACACACAAAATAATACAAATTTTATAAAATACACACTGAGAAGAATGCATATGAAGCACATGTAGGATGATGGAGAACGAGGGATGAAATTACAATGAGTGCATGAAGGGGTGAATAGGAACATACATGTGTGTGTATGTTCCTATATATACACAAACACACACACACACACAGAAGAGAGAATTATTGCAAACACCAATGGTGACAATGTGCCACAATTTGAGGAATATTGTTAGTTCAACAATATCAACACTATACTCTGAAAATCCAAGTTAAACAAAGACAAAACATAGTTTCAGTGAAGAGTCATTTAGAGGGGAATGCAAAGGGATTAGATGTGTGAAGGAGAAAGGTTACTGCATTTGATCTTATTTTCTCAAGTGCAAAATAGTTCAGGTTAAGTAAAAAAGGTTCAAACCTGTCAACGCTGTAATTGGAAAATTCTGGGTGCATCTGAGCTACCTGGAGGTCCTCACCACCCCAAAACTTCTAATGTTCTAGGATAGGCTCTGAATTGTACATTTTTAAACAAGATCCTTAGTGATACAGATTCTTATACCTGAGCCCCAACTCACTGTTAAGGCTCAGAGTCTTCTAAAGTGCTCAGTTAGCCCTACTGTGAACTAACCCTCTGTGACATTATTCACAAGCAGTAGATAGAAACCACATGGGAAGCAGAAGAATAATAAGGTGGGATGTTGGGGTGTCGATGGCCCTTCATGCTCCATTGCCTCATGTACACCCCTTTGTTCAGATTTTCACAAGAATTCTTTCTAGTCCACCATTATTTTCAGGTTTTCTGATTTCACTTAGTTTGTTATTAGCATTGATGTGATTGGTGAGGAAATGCAATAGAAGTGAAGAAAAATAACTGTGATAATACAAGAGGAGGAAGAGTGAATGTTTAAAAAAGACAAACGTGTACCATCAAGAAACTTATTTAACCAAGTATTTAAGATATAGTTGTCAATATGATGTGGATTTTAAAATAACATCCATAAGAGAAACAGGACTAGAGGGGAAAAGAGCAGTCTTGTGTTGGGGTCCTTTTACTCCATGACCTGAGTGAGCTTGTTTGCTGTGGAGGGGAAAGTGTTGTAAAGTTAGGTGTGCCTCATTTGAAAGAATTATTTGAGTGAAAACTGAAATACCAAAGTAGAATATTTTATATTCAAGCCAGATGATATCATAAATGATATGTAGAAATGGAGGACCAAAGATGGAAATGGAGAAAACAGAACACCTTTTCCAGTCACGTTGTTTAAATGGGAGGCATTACTACCATACTCTTTAGTGCTATAAGGAGAATAATCTCCAGAGAAAAAAATACTAGTTTAGCTATTTGGGATGAAGAAAATAAATTTTAAAAACTCACATCAGCCCAGGAAAAGACAAATGTCAATGTTAAAATAAGATTCCCAGTGTATAGATCACCCAAGTAAGTAGAGAGTCACCCAACAATATCATTATTCTGTGTATTTCAATTTGGCTGTGGACTTGATTTTTAGGTACCAGTAAAAGCAATTGGAGAGCATCTTAAGACAGGTAATGGAATCAGAGCAGGAGCACACAGACTCCTGAAATATAAACTGGCACATTTCTCTAATTTGAAACGATCCTTCCAAAGCTGAGCAAAAATGCATTACCTCCCATTAGTTTGAGGTGATCACAGATTCTCCCACAATGCTGTTCAGTGAATGTCATCCTCTGTGCAAAGCCAGGGCATGCAAAGATTAAGAGAAGTAACCATTTTTAGTGAAAAATTAATAATAATGAGGCATCTGAATAAACTGGTAATGTAGTCAGTAAAAGAAAGGGATTGAACAAAATTTTCAAAAATGGTTGGCTCTAAAGAAATAGACAGCAGAGATAGGTCTTAGTGTCATTGTTGATGGCTTCTCATTCTGCCCTCATTGGCAGCCACATTTAGAGAGTCCAGTTTGATCATATGCTCATTCAGTCCCGGTCCAGCTGAATTTGGTGAGCTCCCATTAGATCAGGCACACTGTCTCAGTGGGTGGTCCAGCCCCTCGCGGTCCTAACTTCCTTGCTCATCTTCTCCCACCTTCTGCCCTTCGACTGGACCTTGGGAGCTCAATCCACCTTCCTAGGACGGGATAGAGGGGGGGAGGGCCTTGGACTTCCCACAGGGCTGGGCACCATGCCCTCTTTTAAGGAAGCAGCGGGAGGGGGGAGCGGGAGGGGACTGGGAGAAGGGGAGGAAATGTAAATTCTTTTTTTTTTTTGAATGGAAAAAAATAAAAGACTATGGGAAAAAAAAGAAAAAAGAAGATAAAAAAGAAATAGACAGCAATGAACTACATGACAGAGACTTCGAAACAATTGTATTAAAGAAACACATCATAGAATGCCAGAAAGACAACTGAGTGGAATCAAGAAAATCATATATAAACAAAATGAGAGTATCAACAAAGAAAAAGATATTTTAAAAATGGAAATATTCTGGAGCTGAAGAGTATAATAACCAAACAAAAAAATTATATTGAAATCTCTTAATTTAAAATATCAAGAAATATCAGGAAGAATGGATAAAAATTCACAAAGGCTTATTTGATACAAAGATATCAAAGAGTTTTGATTAATACACATGTTATTTGGGTCAGAAAAGAAGAGAGAAATATCAAGGCACAAAACATATCTGAAGATACAGCAACCGAAGACCTCTCAACTCTGAGGAAAGTGGTAGGTTCACAGATGTAAGAAGGACAAAGGACTCAGGTAAGGGGAAGGCAGATAATAGGTTCTAACTAAAACGAATTATGATCAAATTGACTATGTCTAGAGAGAGAATCTAAAATTCGGGAATTCAGGTAAATATTATCTTTGAAGACACTATCAATGAAATTATCAAATTTACATGATGAAAGTGGCTGATTTATTCCGAGTTTTAAAACAAACAAAACAAACGAAGACACTGACAATTAAAGAGCAGCTACCAAAACTCTTTGCAAAAATGAAGAATAAAGACATAAACAAATAAACAAATAATAATAACCAAAAGCAGAAGGATTCACCTTTCAGAAAACACAAAGAAACAAGGCAAGAGAATAGTAAAAAAAAAAAAAAAAAAAAAAAAATATCCAGGGCTATAAAAAGTTTAAAAAAAAAGGGCAGTGTTAAATCTTTCCATGTAAGTAATCGCTTTAAATATAAATGCAGATTAAACATGATGGTTCTAAAATACAGGTATCGTTTTCTTTAGGGTTGTAGCTACTGGTCTCTCATGTTTCAGCTAGTAGCCTCCCACCCATGATCATGATGAAAGGAACCACAATTGAACTCAGTTGATTGTACAAGAAACAAAATTAATAAAGCACATTCAGATACTAAGGAACTTGTGGCGAAAAGGGTTTCGGTGACTAGGCAGGTAGCAAAACAGTAAGGAAAACGGGGGCAGGGTGAAAATGCTGAAATGTCAATATACACCTGGAAAACATGGTCTTCCATAATTATTTACATACCCGGATGCTCATCACAGCTTCCAAGACGTGGATAGAATAAACGCTCATTGAGAGATGAATGGAAAAGAAAATACTGTATTTAAAATGGAATGTTACTTATCCGTAAAAGAAATCCTGCTGTAGTCTAAACATGGAGAAACTCTAAGGACAGTAATAAGAGAAATAAACACAACAAAACTTCAAAAAGCTGCATAATTGATTTCACTTGGAACTTGATTTCAAATGTTCACACTTAGAACAGATTTGGTAATCAAACAATTCAAGCAAGAAACGCAAATGAAAAGAAAATGGTGGTTCCCACAGGGCTAAGAAGAGGCCAGATTGGAGTTGTTCAATAGAAAATGTTTCACCTGCAAGACGGTAACATTCCCAAGCTCTGTTGGACAACAGTGAGAATAAATGCACACCTAAAGTGGTCAAAAGGCTATATTTTATGCCATGTTTTGACACAAAATAATCTATAAAAATCACTGTTTTGCTAGGTAGTAATAGTATTTTCTGCACTGTGGACACTGAAATTGGGGATTACAGAAAAAGGACAAAACTATACTTGTATGAATTTCACCATGGAGACTTCTTTAAGGCTTTCCTGAATGTTTAATTATGGTCGATCACTATGTGTTGCAAAAAAAATAAAATATAAAATTGAAGAGCTTTGTGAAAACTGATGAATTAGTTGGAACATGCGGTCTAAATAGGTTTGGGATCAGGTTGAGATTAAACCTGACAGATTTGGTAATCAAACAATTCAAGCAAGAAACGCAAACGAAAAAAAAAATCAAACCAAATGGAAAGGAGCGGGGGCAATCTCCAACAGTGACTGAAAAAAAAAATCAACATACAGAATTTTGGAGCGGGCAGCCGGCCACTGCGCACGCGCGGTGCCGGCGGGGTTCGGCGTCCGCGACTGCGCGCGCACCCATAGCGCTGGACTGGACCGAGCAGCGGCGGCCGGCGCCATGGCCCCTCCTCCTGCCCTGAGAGCGGGGCGCAGCCGGGGAGGATGGGGCGCTCGCCCGGCGTCGGGCTCGGGCAGCGCTTCCCGCGGCCTCCAGCGCGCATCCTCCGGCTCCCGCAGCGGCTGGCGGCGGTGGACGGGGCGCGCAGTGGACCCGAGGTCACCGGCTCGGCGCGAGAGGCGGGTGGCCGCGGCGGAGGAGACCTGCAGACCCGCGGGATCCGCGCGACCCCGGTCCCCACCGGGAGAAGGAACCGTCCGTCTCTTCGCGGCTGGGCTCTGGCCCAAGCTGTCTAAAGAGCCCGAGTTCACGCCCTTCTGTGTCTCTTGCCAGTGTGCCCACCGTCCCTTCTGTCCCCATCCCAACAGGTACAGCAGGCTCTCTACCCCATGCCTTTCTAGTGCTCACGAATGTGCAAGCCTCCAGGTTTCCGTGGCGCGCCCCTTCCTCCACACAGGTCCACATCCCCTTGTCCCTCCGTCCCCAAAAGTTTCTTGTCTTCCTCCATTTTCCGTAGATCCAGAGCTCACTGCTTCCGCAGCCGGGGTTGAGATGTGAGAAGCCTTGGATTCCTCAACTCCGCGGACCTGAAACACCAAGGAGAGAAGAGGTTAAAAATGCTCTGCAGGAGTGTAGTGGGTGGGGATAGGTGCAGATGGCACCCTTGGACCTTTATGTTTGTTGGTTTTGCCACCCAAACAAAGGAATGGACGCTCCTCTGTATCCTCGTTCCTGTCCCTGTTTGTGGGAACTGTACTTACATTGATGTTGGAGTCAGAAGAAATTGGAGCTGGAGCTCTGATTAAGCAGCTCATGAAGAGGTTTTATTCTCACACGCTCCATTCATAGGAAAGACACGTTGAAAAAATCTTGTATTGAAACGACCCATTCCAGGAAAGCTTTACTGGTAAATCTGAAGAACGAAATGTGAAAACGTTTGAATTTTTAGTTAGTATACTTTGGATACTGTTAATTTCTTACTGTTTTGATTACTACTTGACTAGACTTTTTCCCGTTAAATTTTAGTTTGTTTTTTAAGACTACTTCTGCAGAACTTTCCAGAAATTGGGTAAAAATATAATTTTAACGCTATCGGTGATTGGACAATAGCTTTCATGTGTCTTCATGTATTTACTACTTTTCAAGGCATTGTAGAAAGCAAGTGATAATCTCCAAATAATGCTACTCTGTATGTTGCAGGTTCGGTCATTATTCTGTAAGCTCCTCTACAGTAGGAGGGTAGCATTGGTGAATTTTTTTCTTGGGAACTATTATTCCTTTAAGAACAGTAAGTATGTTTAGCCACCCCTCACCCCAAAATCCTTTTAACAGTTGATCCTGTTACTTTACACTTCACAGGCCTAAGTTGAAGCAGGCTCAGAAGATGTAGCTCCAACTGTCTTTCTGGAAGTACACTTTATTTTTTTTTGGTCCGGAAGCCAAACATTGTGCAGACTTGAGTGCATCGTTGAAGGCGTGGCTTCTGATTTCTGTACAATCAGCCAGCTTCCGAATATTATCTGAGCGTTTTCATGAGGGAGTGGGCAGTTATACGGAACAGTCCTCGTTTGAAAGGCCCCTGGTTTCAATTATCTTTGGGGCAAAGAGGGAAAAATAGAACCACATTTTCCTATTTCATTTGTCTGATCCCTTTCTCACAGTTCTGAGAATCACGAGTTTACAAAAGTTCCGTGAAATCATGCACGCAGTCTTACAAAGTGAGGGCTGTACACAGGCGCATGCTGCGCCATAGAGAGAGTTTTGTTAGCCGCTCTTTCGTGCTCTTGTGAGGCTCCTCACTTCTGAGGCAGTTGATTGCCTTTCCTCTTTTCTGGTGTGTTCACTTGTGAACGTGAAATGCATATACTTATACAGCTTACCCGTAGGTATTTTCAAAGGTATTTTCGTATATGAGTAGATACAGTTAATGGAAGAAGTATGAATTGAGTCTCCTATTCTCCATTAGTGGAAGTGAAAACTTTCCTCAGTGCTTTTAATAGTTTTTTTTTTCCCTTTGAGGCTGCATATATCATTCATCCAGGTTAAATTTTTAAGTGTTTCAAATACTGAGTTTTATATGGCACATAATGTCCAAAAAAAAAACCATTTTGAGAGTCAGCTTAGTATTGTGGGAGGTGTTTCTCTGCATTAGCCTATAAATGCTTAGGTATCTTATTTACCTTCACAAAATGATCTAACTTGAGAAACAGTGATTTTTGGACTTTTCAGTTTATTTCCTTGAAACTCCTTCTTCCCTCCCCACCCTAGATACTTCACTTTCCTGCTTATTGGATTCCTTCATTTCATTAAACTTTACCGAGCTGTGTGTGGGGATCGGGGTTTATGTTCTGCCACTGCAGGGACCGATATCAAGATTCCTTTTCTCACTGACTTTCCCAGTCTAGATGTTTGACTGTGATTCTATCTAAAGGCCTTGGAGAGTTGGGTTCTACAATGAAAATACTCATTCAGACTTGATTAGTGGGATCTATGGTTGAAAGCATTTAAATACCGTTCAACCTTATGGTTTCTTGACCCCCTTAACTTTTTTAGAAGCATGGTTGTCTGCTGTTAACACTTTTCTCCCAAAGTTTCTTTTGTATTATAATCGTTTTATTTCTTTTTAAGAATCAAAATCTGTTAACACCTTGCTCTTCTTTTGGCCAATATCCTTTACTACTAATGACATGCTTTTCTGTTTTTGAGATTATAGAATATATCATTAATAATAATTCTTCAGTTCTTAGAAAAGAGCACCACTTGCTAATTTTTTGTGTTGTGTCTTTCTCTCTCTTACACACACACACACACACACACACACTTTAACTTGACACCTTTCATCTTTCTGTTTCACTTGTAAAAGTCTTTGATAATACTCAAGGTACTGTATTTTTTCTGATTGGAATGATTCTGAAGATAGAATTCCTACTCAACAATGTAACAGAGATAAAACTATAAATATGTTTGACGCTTGGCCTATAAAGATGAACAAATCAAGATTTTCTTTACCATTGGGCTTTAAAATATCTACTTAAAATCCATGAAGAAAAGGCCTATTTAGATATCTTTTTTAATGTTTTTATTACTTAATAAATAATACCAATCAAAATTTCCACTTCCTCCCCTCCTCCCACTTCCCTCCCACTCCCCCACATACCCTGCCCCCTCCAGTCCTAAGAGAGAACACGGTACCCTGCCCTGTGGGAAGTCCAAGGCCCTCCCCACCACATCCAGGCTTAGGAAGCTGTGCATCCAAATAGAATAGGATCCCAAAAAGCCAGTACATGCAGTAGAGACAAATCCCAATGCCATTATCATTGGCTTCTCAGTCTGCCCCAATTGTCAGCCACATTCAGAGGGTCCAGTTTGATCCCATGCTTGTTCAGTCCCAGTCCAGCTGGATTTGGTGAGCTCTCATTAGCTCAGGCACACTGTCTCAGTGGGTGGACCAATCCCTCAAGGTCCTGACTTCCTTGCTAATATTCTCCCTCCTTCCGCTCTTCAACTGGACCTTGGGAGCTCAGTCCAGTGTTCCCATGTGGGTCTCTGTCTCTATCTCCATCTGTCGCCGAACGAAGGTTCTATGGTGATATTCAAGATAGTCATCAGTCTGACTACGGGACAAGACCAGTTCAAGCACCCTCTGCTTCACTGCCTAGGGTCCTAGCTGGGGTCATCCCTGTGGACTCCTGGGAACCCCTCCAGAGCCAAGCCTCTTGCCAACCCCAAAATGGCTCCCTCAATTAATATATCTCCTTCCCTGCTCCTACATCCATCCTTCCTCCATCTCCACCATCCCAGTCCCTCAAGTTCTCCCTAACTCTCCCTTTCTCCCCCTCTCCCCTTCCTCCCACCCCCATGCTCCCCACTTTTGCCTGGTGATCTTGTCTGCTTCCAATTTCCAGGAGGATCTGTATATGTTTTTCTTTGGGTTCACCTTATTACTTAGCTTCTCTAGGATCACGAACTATAGGCTCAATGTCCTTTGTTTATGGCTAGAATCCACTGATGAGACAGCCATATTCATATTTTTGGGTCTGAGTTATTTCTCTCAGTATAGTGGTTTCTATTTCCATCTATTTGCATGCAAAATTCAAGATGTCATTGTTTTTTACCGCTGACTAGTACTCTAATGTGTATATGTGCCACACTTTCTTTATCCATTCTTCCATTGAGGGGCACCTAGGTTGTTTCCAGGTTCTGGCTATTACAAATAATGCTGCTATGAACATAGTTGAACAAATGCTTTTATAGTATGATTGGGCATCTCTTGGGTATATTCCCAAGAGTGGTATTGCTGGATCCTGAGGAAGGTTGACTCCGAATTTTCTGAGAAAGCACCACACTGATTTCCAAAGTGGTTGCACAAATGTGCATTCCCACCAGCAATGGATGAGTGTTCCCCTTACTCCACATCCTCTCCAGCATAGGCTATCATTGGTGTTTTTTATTTTAGCCATTCTGACAGGTGTAAGATGGTATCTCAAAGTTGTTTTGATTTGCATTTCCCTGATGACTAAAGAAGTTGAACATGACCTTAAGTATCTTTTGGCCATTTGAAATTCTTCTGTTGAGAATTCTCTGTTCAGTTCAGTGCCCCATTTTTTAATTGGGTTATTTATAATTTTAATGTCTAGTTTCTTGAGTTCTTTATATATTTTTGGAGATCAGACCTTTGTCTGATGTGGGGTTGGTGAAGAACTTCTCCCATTCAGTAGGTTGCCTTTTTGTCTTAATGACAGTGTCCTTTGCTTTACAGAAGCTTCTCAGTTTCAGGAGGTCCCATTTATTCATTGTTGCTCTTATTGTCTGTGCTACTGGGGTTGTATTTAGGAAGTGGTCTCCTGTGCCCATGCATTGCAGGCTACTTCCCACTTTCTCTTCTATCAGGTTCAATGTGGTCGGATTTATATTGAGGTCTTTAATCCATTTGGACTTGAGTTTTGTGCATGGTTATAGATATGGATCTATTTTCATTCTTCTACAGGTTGACATCCAGTTATGCCAGCACCATTTGTTAGAGATGATTTCTTTCTTCCATTGTATAATTTTAGCTTCTTTGTCAAAAATTAGGTGTTCATAGGTTTATGGACTAATATCCGTGTCTTCGATTCGATTCCATTGGTCAGTGTCTCTGTTTGTATGCCAGTACCAAGCTTTTTTCATTACTGTAGCCCTGTAATAGAGTTTGAAGTCAGGGATGGTAATTCCTCTGGAAGTTCCTTTATTGTATAGGATTGTTTTGGCTATCCTGGGTTTTTTGTTTTTCCATATAAAGTTGATTATTGTTCTCTCAAGGTCTTTGAAGAATTTTGTTGAGATTTTGTCATAGCCAGAACCTGAAAACAACCTAAATGCCCCTCAAATGAAGAATGGATAAGGAAAATGTGGTACATTTACACAATGGAGTATTACACAGCAGAAAAAATAATGACATCTTGAATTTTTCAGGCAAATGGATGGAGCTAGAAAACATCATTTTGAGTGAGGTAACCCAGACACAGAAAGACAATTATCACATGTACTCACTCATAAGTGCTTTATAAACATAAAGCAAAGAAAATCAGCCCACAAATCACAATCCCAGAGAACCTAGGCAACAATGAAGACCCTAAGAGAGACATACATGGATCTAATCTACATGGGTAGTAGAAAAAGACAAGATCTCCTGAGTAAATTGGGAGCATGGGGACCTTGGTTGAAGGGGAAGGGAAAGGCAGGGAGGGGAGCAGATAAATGTAGAGCTCAATAAAAATCAAAAAAAAAAAAGAAAGATTACAAAACTAGTTAAGTGAGAAAGATGGGATTCGAACACATCCCATGGAATTCCATCATACCATACATTCTGCCACTCCCAAATTATAATATATATAGGAGCATACATATGTATTACACACATATAACTGTAATTACAATTTATAATAACTTTGATAGGACTTCACAGAAGGTTTTTATGCACAATTTTCCCCTTCAGGTAGTTGTTTTAGAACAGCTTTGCTGTTTCTAGACAGTTTGTTGCTAATATGGGAAAAAAATATTAATTAGAAATTCCCAGCAATGTACAGCTTTGTGATTGGGTTCCTATATACCAAAGACCATTAAAGTGAAACAGTATCTTCTAGATGTAAACAATAATAGTGCCGTGGTAGTCAATGCTGTGCTAGTAGGGAATCCTTTGGAAAGCTGTATTCTCTCTGAGAGTTTCCCAGTTAGAATTTGGCTGGCTTAGCAGGAGGCTTCCTGAATTTTGCTGCACTTTTATTGATATAATTTAATTTCTTTGAGCCAATTTTTGTCTAGATTTGTGAGGAGGTTTCTTTGGACATAAGAACACTAAATGTAATAAAATATGGACTAATCATGAGAATACCAATTTAAGAGTTAGGTTAGGACTCATGAACACGGCCCCCACAGAATGCAACCAATGATACCATTTCTCATTCTAACTTAGAGCCAGAAGTCATTGGTCTCAAGATCCTATTGAAACTCCCCTAACTGTATTCTGGAGAGAAAACAAAGAACCTTGGACAAGTCACAATCAAATGCCATTAGGAATCACCAAAATGTGACCATGTGGAGCCAGCAACACAGCACTCTTCAGTAGTCATTATTTTTAGGAAATGTGGTTGTCAAGGCATGGTCCGAGGTCTCTGCCATCCTCCTGTAGCAGTGCTTCAAGGTAAAATTTCAAAGGACACATCACTCCACCCAACTAGTGTTGACTTTCGCCTAAAGCTGTGGACGTGAGCTTACTCTTTACCCTTCCACATCTTTACACGCACAGGTGGCCCGGGGACGCGAGTAACACGGGGCCTTTGCAGAATCTGACTAGTCCTTTAAACTTGCAGAACTACACTCACAGAAGTGGTTCCCTGGAGCAATGTGTGCTTCTGAAGCTAACACCTGGACACTATTCTCTAGCGTCTGCCAACTATCTACATTCCCCAAAACAATTTCTAACTCAAAAAAGCTTGGCTTCCATCAAGTCCTATCAAAACTATTATAAATTGTTTCAAAAAGCCATTGGATTTGATAAAAATCAGTGTTAATAAACATGAAAATCAAACTGGCTTTCAGAATTGCATACTCAAAAAAATAGTACACAGTGAAATCTGTTTCATAGCTTCATTCGCGAGCTGCAGCTTGCAGTCATTAACCCACACCGGTTCCTTGTTCCGTTTTCTTTTTGATCTTCTTTTGTAATAGATTACTGGGCTTTTAGGGGTGTGAGTCATTTTTGTATAATTCACACTGGGAAAGTATCCTTTGGTGAATTCATACAAATAATGCATAATAGACCAAATTGTCTTAATTTGAACATACGCAGTTTTCTCCAGTACAACCAGGTCAGGCCATCCTGCTTTTAACCAGCGCTGTACAAGCTGAGGTCAAGTCAAAGCTCATCTACAGCGCTAGGCACCATGGAGAAAATGACTTAATTCTTTAGCCTGCAGCTGTCTCACCTGTGAAATGTGTATAGCGGTTGCTTTACGGCCTCGTGGACTTTTGCCGGATTCATGAGATCATGAATTTTTGTTTTATGAACTGTGAAGAATGGCACAGAATGAGAAAATATGCCTTTAAAAAGCTCGTGGAAGAAGGAGAGCAGAAGAGAAACTTAATTGAGAAGTGTTCCATGAGACCCAGTTACCATGTTAAGAAAAACGATAAAAAGGATGACAGGAATGGAAAAGATGGAAGAAACCTGTTTTGTTTGCATAGATATAATTCTTTAAGAATCGTGTTTAGATTCTTACTCCCATTGTGTGCGTATGGTAAGGGGTTGGGCATGCATATGCCACGGCACACAAGTGGAGGCCAGAGGCAGCCCTACGAAGTCAGTCCTCTCCTTCCACCTTTCCTGGAGTCGGTGAATCAAACTGAGGTCATCAGACTTGCATAGCAAGTGTTTTCACTCACCGAGACATCTTGTTAGCCCCAGACACAATCAAAACAAAACTTTCCATAGACACATATTAGTCGTCCATATCAATGTGATTTAGTGTGCTAGTTCTGTACTGGCATTGGTTAAATCTAGCCTTTATCTTCCTTTCCTCTTTCCAGCCTCCACTCACTACTACATGTAGGTTCATTATTTATCTCCCACATGTAAGAAAAAACATGGATTGTGTGGATCTCTTTGTTGAGTTTATTTCATTTAATAGAATGTCTTTCAGCTCCATTTTGCTGTGAATGACACATATTCTTCATGACTGAATAATATTCTATCTGTCTATCATATGTCTATCACTTATGAAAGACTGTTTGCTTTATCATTCATTTATGGTAGCTATCTGTTATTTCCTTGTCTTAGCTATTGTGAATAAAAGCATCAATAAACATAGGTGTTGAAGTATCTCTTTAAGATTCATTTCCTTCAGACACTATCCATGTGCTAGCTTGACACTGCTGTGTGAAAACATGCAAGATAAACTCTTAGGAAGGATGTTTATTGTGGTTTACAGTTCCAGTAGCTCCATTTGCAGTCATCTATGGCATTGCCCTTGGGCCAGTGGAGAGGCAGAACATTGTATGGTGAGCATCTTGGTCTGAAGCTGCTCATGTCACAGCAGTCAGGAAGCAATAAGATGGAGGAAGAAGCTGAGAGGTCCGTAATTAAAGGGCAAGCATCTCCAACCCTTTCCCTCCAGACCCCACCTCCTAAAGGCTTCAGTACTTCCCAATCATGCACAGATTGAACGCACAGGTCTCTGTGGTGGTAGATCATTTTATGTGTCTATGCACACATGTAATGCATGTGCATACACATGGATGTTTTCATGTGGGTAGACACGTATGTATGTATGTATATTCATGTGGAGGCTAGAAATCAACCTCAGGTGTTTCTCAGGAGATTTCAGGCTTGTTTTTTTTTTTAAAGGCAAGATCTCTCAGTGGCATAGAAATCACCCATTAGGCTTTGCTGGCTGCCGGTGAATTCCAAGCTTCACCTGCCCCACTTTGCAACACAGGGGTTACAAGTATATCCTACTGCCTCAGCTTGCTTATTTGGCTTCTGGGATCAAACATGGGCTTCCATCCTTCTGTAGAAAATACTTTACCAACAAAGCCATCTCTCCAGGCCCAGAGAGACCTATTTTTAGCTTTCTAAATTTCCATACTGCTTCCCATAATGGTAACACTAGCTTACACGGATGAAATATTTTAAAGAGCAACGAGACACAATACCTTTTCTCTTTCAATAAATGCCATTGAGTGATCCATAAGAACATCATTCCTACAGTCTTTTGAAGCAAACATTGAGATTCTTGATTCCATACACATGGAACTGTTACTCAATAGAAGAATCTGGGTCGTAATCTACAAAGTCAAAAGGTAGGCTTGCTCTTTCACCTGCTTTAGAAAGTAATCAGGTATGCCAGCCTGTCTTTAGAGTTTTCTGTTGATGTAAACATCTAATCACAATCTCAACTCCATCCACTGGGGCCAACAGAAGTGGTGACTCCCCATCTTCCTACTCTACAAAGACTCAGAGAGATGGACACCTTGGGCTAGTGATATTTTGTATTGCAGACATAGCCAAGGAGCCATACCAAATCAAATCCTCCCTCTGGCAGGATTGGTACCAAGTCTCTCGTCTTGGTTCATTGCTCATACACAGCACATACTCTAGGCCAGGATTCAGTGAGGTTTTGGGAAGACAGAACAGAAATAGGTGCAATAGGCCAGCTAGTCCTAAAAGTAGTTCAGAGAGCTAACAGAGGCCCTTTCTACTACTCAACAATTATGCATTTAAGAACTCCAAAGCAAAGAGTGGATTTCCCTAGAATTTCAGATCCCTAGGCTACACAGCACATTCTTCTCAATTCCCTTTCTCCTGGATGTGCTAACTTTTCTTTGAAACCTTTAACCTCTCTCATTCAAGCCTCTTCTTCTCAGTACTCGATGGAAGCAATGAGAATGTGCTTGACTCCACTGTGAAGAGTCGGAGTGCGGAAGCATGGGACAGGTGTTAGCAGCACTAGGTGTCTTGCTTTACCATCTCCTTACGAACATACTTCTTTTCCACTTTTGTGAACTCCACCAGGGCAAACCATGATCTCATTTATCCTAGTATCTCTGCTCCTAAGTGGTTGGTGGAACGCAGTTTTGGGAGCTGGAGGCTTTGAACTGGAATAGAAATTCCTCTGCCCACCCCCTTTGCCTTCACAAAGAAGGACAAAGGTCCTTGGTGGGAGAGGGACACAGCTCACCTGTCTCAGTCCAGTGCTCATTTTGCCCGCTGGGCATGGGCAGAAGTGTCTGGAATAGAGGAAGCACAGAGACAGTCCGTTTAAGTCCTATCTTTACAACTAAATTAGCTGTAGAGCTCTAGGTTAATTAGTTTATTTCTCAGCTCCTCGGTGTCTTCATCTATAAAATGGAATTAAATATATTGATTTTCCATGTATTTTTCTGATTAGAAATACTAAAGTAGGAAAAATAAGAGCTAAGTGAATCATCTGTATATTCATTGTCACCCCCTCTGCCTCATGTCTCTGCCTGGCTTCTAGATGCAGGTTTCTAGATACTGTCCCTGACAGTATCTCCTCTGCCCCCAGTCTGGGCAGATCTAGACTCAGGGACTTGACTCAGAAGACATCAGGAATCTGTGGTTCTTTTCTAGGCAGAACAGATGTAGAGTTAAGCTCGCTCTCTCCGTTAACAAGAGACCTAGCCATGGCAATGACCTCGACTTCCATCACATTCCCAGAATTTCAGAATTAAGAAGCAGAAGGAACCATGGATCTCATTTAGCCCCTCCTTGCCAATACCGCAGAAATCCTCCATACTAAATCCGAAATATCTTAGGAACTATTTCTATTAAGAGGGAAAACGCAGGCCATGCTCCTCTGTTCCCTGCAGCCCTGGTCATTCTGGGCTGATAAACAGATGCCCTTGGAAGTCCATACATTGGTCCTGGCTCTTCTCTCCATGGTCATGTAGGACAGAAGATCGCTTCGCTTACAGGACCCCACACAGCCCTGAAGGATGAGGTCATTTCTCATGCATTACTTCTTCAGAAGTGGCTATATGAAATCCAGAGGGGCATATGTCATCATTTCAGTTTTTCCTAAATGGATTCCTCGCACACAGTAAGTGCTCAATAACTATAAATACAAATAAATGTTCTCCTAGTTTGTATTTGATAACCCACTGATCACTTTATACACACTCTAGTTTTGAATTTTGTGTGTATGTATATGTTTACCTGAATGTATGTATGTGCACCCTGTGCATACAGTTGTCTAAAGAGGCCAGAAGAGGATGCTGGATCCTGTGGAACTGGAGTTACAGGTGGTTGTGAGCCACCTGATGTGAGTAGTGGGCATTGGACCAATGTCCTCAAGAGCAGAAGGTGCTGCTGACCACAGAGCCATCTCTCCATTCCTTGTACTCTCGCCCTGCTGGAAAGACATCTCTAATCCGGTCCTGCAGACATTGTTCCTAGAGAAGAGAGACCTTCTGTTCATTATTCAGTCATCATCGGTCTGCCATAGCCACTGTCCTCTTTCAATTCAGATTTTAATAAAAGCATGCTTTCCGATTTAAAAGCTTTTAATAAAGCCGTTTTGAGCTCTGAATATTTCTTGGTGCTCTTTAATAAGCCAATAAACTGTTGCAGTTTTGCTTGTTGAAAGTTTTGAAAGACCTCAACCGAGTTTTCATAACGAACTGGATGAATTGGGTAATGGGACAGATTCTTCCTCCCCGCTCCCCCTCCCCACAGGGCAGGAGGGCTAGCAATTATCAGAACTGGTCACAGTCCTGGGCAGGAAGACTAGCAATTATCAGGACCAGTCACATTCTTCTAAACAGATGATTATCAGAACCGGTCACAG
>PVIU01010405.1:0-70342 GCA_004026605.1 Ondatra zibethicus | reverse complement strand
GCCCGCCATTTGCGTCACCAGCGTCTGACGCACCTACGCGAGCCGTCTGCGCATGAGCAGCGCGGCCTTTAAAAGTCAGAGGCGCCATTCCCGCGCCCTCTTTCTCCTCCCCCTCTCACGTTTCCTCGGGCCCGTGAGCACACCCCCTCTAATAAATCTTCTTGCGTGGGTTCGTTCGTGTCTCGTGTCTTTCCACACGCGCCCAAAAAACCACAACAGATATAATCTTTATACATGTTCGGAAGCACTAAAAAAATAAAAATAAAGTTTAGCTGTTAACAATTGCAAAAGCAATATCAATTCCAACTATATTTTACTATTTCCAAATTACAATAACCTTACTCTTCCCCAAGTTCTTTATGTTCCAGAGGATTCTGTGTGAGTCGATTTTTCCCACAGGGCAGCTGTCAAAACTGATCTGTGTGCTCTCTAGGTGGGTCATCTATTTCTAGGTCTTGCATCATCTTAGTCTATAATGCTGCTGTCAGGTTTTCATGTACAAGGTTTTGCTCCTATTCTTGTGACTGTGTAGAGCTTACCATATGCTACATGCTATTGTGGAGAAACACGATAGAGGTAAGACAGAAGTCAAAGGTAAGAGATAAGATGTTCCAAAGGAATGCATGCTTAACACTTGGTGTTGGATAATCAATAAGGGATTCATGCATGGGTATATCTCCTGTTCTCAGCATTCTTTACTATTTTTATACTTCATTATCTTGGAGAGTGGCCCAAAGAGATTTCCTATTGCACATTAGCATGTCTATTGGAAAAATATACCCCCCTCTCTCTATATATATACACATATAGGTATATCTATATTTATATATTGGTATACAGAAATTTATAATATATAGCTTATATATCAAATATACTATCATACATTATATAATATTTATATTGTAATATATTCAACATATTAATTGATTATATATTTAATATATACATTTATTATGACAATTATAAGATATATAGAAATGAGTGATACAATATGTGTATATTTATATTTACACATTGGTGTCGATATGTATATATGCATACATATTGTGGTGTTTAAAGAACTTATTAAGTCTTCTTACTTTAGAATAATAAGAATAGATAAATCACATGTGGGAGACTGATAATCTGATATTTTCTCTGACCTCAGTGTTAGATTTCTGAGGCAGTGTAAAGAGAGAAAATAGAAAGATACCAGCGTCTGACCTCAGCAGAAAAGAATATTTATTTAAAAAGAGCAAGGGCCAGCTTCTCTCCTCTAGTAGCAGAGGGGTCTTCATAGAGGAGCAGTAATACCTGGAGATTATATACCAGGCTTAGGAAATGGGAAAATTAAATGCAGCTTCAGGGGCTTGTATCGTCTCTTGAAGTTTCTTAGTGAGACAACATTTTAAACAGGATGAATAGGCTCTTTTCCAATAAGGGTCTTTTCTGGGGACTCAGGGGACACTCCTGTGTGCCCAGACATTGTTGGTGGAATTAGGGAATGAGGTGCAGGGGTTTTGGGCATTGTGCCGTGCTACTATACATCATGTTGATGATGATAGAGGCAAGAATTTGTGGTATATCATTGTTACATATAGTCTTCTCTAATTTTGGTATATGGTAACAGCCAAAAATTTGAGTTACTTCTGAAGGATATTAAGGTGATCTGAAAGTTCTTTAAGGTACTTGAGAGTTAGTGAGACAGAGAGGTTAACTTATGTAAAGGCTGTTGTTTTAGTTTTGGGTCTTGAAAACAGGCCCAGAGTGGATGGCCCATTACTCCTCATCGCAAAGTTCACCCAATCTGCTTTCAGGGGCTTCGGGGCACCAATCTCTCCTAACTTTATTGAGATGGAAAAAGGAATGACATAGAAAAAGAAGTCATTGGAGTGATTCAGATGAGGATTTCTCTAAGGAGCTACAACAAATCCAAAACACACAAGAGACTCATTTGGTAATGGTGTGTATTTTGGGAATTTGATGTGTGTGGACAATAGTAATAGGGTGAGACTGTTAGTGCTATTGCAATTTTTCTGAGGACATAGTTGAGAAAACATTTAGGGCAGTTTTGTCCTTTTTGGAGAGAGAGAACAGGCAAGAAAACCATATAAAGAATTTCAGGCAGGTTTTGTCATAAGAGTGATAACCTTGTCAGTGTTGTTGATAACAGGATCCAAAGCCATGGGTTTTGTGGAACAGCTTGAGACATTTGTCATGGGCCAGCATAAGTTCAGAATCATTCATTTGCTCTTCTGTGTTATGATCTTATGGTAAACATTAAGTCAATTGTTTAATATGCTTAAAATAAGTTTTGTTTAATAAGGTGAAATGCAATTGCACAGCTGGTTGGATCACATAATAGACTTCTATAGAAGAATAAGTAACTGTAATTAGCTGTTTTTAGCATCAGACACCTGGAATACAATCACATGGAAGCATTATAAAAAGGTGTCTGTAAATTCAGCATCTGATTGACAGTTATATATATAGTCCTATTGAGTCATTTTTATAGGGAATGTCTAGCAAAGTTTCCAAAGACACAACGCACTTTGCATATACTCAAAGCTGTGAGTTTGATGATAGAGGCTCTCACAACCTCCATTTATCAATGAACATGGGTAGTTCGGGATGGTCCATGAAATTAACTTTTGTTAAGAGGAAGGGTTGAAAACCAGGGTAAAGGTTTTCAACAGAAAAATTATGAATGTCTCATACCAGTCAGGTGACAGACCTACCTACAAGATTTCCTTGTTCACAGCATCCTCAAATGTCAGTTTGGGAGGTATTGAGGTTAGGGTAATTGCTATACACCTCTCCTTCGTTTAGGTATTTAAGATGTGGGTGTAGATTCTAATTGCTTCCATTGGACAAGAGAAATAATCCTCCTCTCATGAGAGAAATTAATAATTCCTCTTCCATATAGATAAGGATGAGGTTTTCCAAGTCCTGCTCACACAGCTAGAGATTTTCAGTCCATCATCCCTGGAGACAAAAGGAGAAGACTTCTGGCATGTGCTTTTTCAGCACATATCTTTATCCTGTAATGAAGAAAGCATGTAATTTTCTATGGTGGGATTGTTTCCCAACAAAGGGAAAGGGAACTACTTGAACTGGGGTATGTCTTGGTATGATAATGAGTTACATATTTAATCCATTTTCTTCAAGCACCCAATTTTTCGTAACCATTTCAATATACCTGATTTTGAATATTACTTTATATCAAACAAACTTTAAGTTTAAACTTTGTATGAATTACTTTCCTTAGCCTTTACTTTGACAGTATAGACAGAATTTTATAAAGTGGAAGATCCATAGGTACACACACACACTGTGTATGTGTGTGCATGTGTTTTCATTTGTGTGTTGTGACAAGCTTGTCTCTATAAATTAGTTACACTTGTAGTTAGCATGACTACAAACAGAATTCTGATCACAATAAACGATGTGTTTGTTAATAAGGTAAGTAATCACTAATTTTTGTTTTAATTACCTTTGTTATAACAGTTTATAACAAATTGGTAACTCTCAAAAGATTGTTGAATTTTGTCTCACTCAAGATTTTGAGCCTAAAATATTATAATTTTTAGTTGAAACCTTTAGTATTGAAATAAACTTTCAATTATAAGTATAATCCAGGGAGAGAACAAATCCTCATTTTCCTGATTCTTTTATAATATACCTTTACAAAATATCATATACCTCAATTCTTCAAATAATTAAAGCATATATAAGCATGCATTAACAATTAGTTAAAAGAGACAATAAATATGAAGGGCAGTTGGAAAGCATATAGGGGAAGTTTTAGAGAGAGGAAAGTGAAGGAAATAATATTACAATTAAATTATAATCTCAAAATTTTTAAAAAGGGGAGGTTCTTCTCCCTTAGCACTGACATGCTATGCTACACAGCTTCTTACACATTGCCTCATCCAGAAGAAATATTTGGCTCTTCTTGGGCAGAAGAGCTCTTTGTCTGGTATCATTCCCTTCCTTTCTCTTAAAGGTACTTCTTTAAAAAATTATTTTAATTTCATATGTATAAGTATTTTATATGAGTGTATATGAGTGCTGTGTACTTCTAGGTCAGAACAAGGCATCAGAGTTCCAGAAAACATAGTTACAGAATGTTGTGACATGCTATATGGGTGCTTGAAATCACACCTAAATCCTCCACAGTAGCAGACAGTGAATGCTTTTAACTGTCAAGTCTTCTCTTCAGTCTCAGCTATGTCTTTTCATTAAAGGACACAGAGATAGTAAGGCTCACATTCCTCATTGCCCACAAGAATACAATGTTTTACATATTTCTAATTTTTTTAAATAATAAAATACTAACAAAAGTATGGGCAAGTCATTAAGATCCCTAGTGTCCATTGTATTTCTGGAAGACTCTGATTGCCTTGTTCACCTTTCCTTTTAAGGAACCCTCTTGGAACACTTCAAGTTTTACGGGAACAGCTTCTGTAACATGGAATGCAACTCACCTACAAAAAAAACTAAACAACAGAGAAGTAATCTTAAAAATAAGTTGCTCTGGGCAACTTTTTTCTGGGTGGTGCACGCCTTTAATCCCAGCACTTGGGAAGCAGAAGCAGGCAAAGCTCTTTTAGTTTAAGCACCAAAGCTACACAGATAAACCCTGTCTTGTAAAACTATAAATAAAGCAAACAAGCAAGCAAGAAAAAAAGAAAGAAAGAAAGAAGCAAACAATCAAATAAATAAAATTGTGAAGAGCTATAAATTAAACCTAATTTCAAGAGCTGGGTGGAAAATTATAATTAAGAGTGAGATAATTATGAAAAAGTAAATGTTTACAAGCATATTGTACACAGTTTACAGAGAAATGTTTCTCATCTGCACAGCATTCCTTTGTAATGATGCTGTTATGAGGCAATAAATGTAGTTACAGTTAATAACAGATGCTAAGTGGTGCAATTCATTCTGAACTTCAGTAATTACTGCAGAAACATGAGAGAAAAAACATACACATGATGGGAATAATTTCTTATCTATTATGCTGCAAACTGAAAAAAAAAGTAAGATTATTTGTGAAAAGAGGAAATATTTAACATAAATCCTTACTTATATGAATGAAAAATTTGAGGACTTTAAAATCAAAATTACTGTACCTTCCAGACAGTTAATGCTTCATTCAGAGAGGGCAATTAGACTGAATAAGTTTGAGTTGATCTGGTTACTCTATAGTAACAACTTTCTAAGGAAGTTTGAGGAGAATATTTTGTAGTTTATTAATGGCTTGCCATCATTAGACTGATCACTATGACCAAGCGCTCAATTTTCCATAAGTTCAAGCTCTTTTTTTTTGATCAGGGAATGATGCAAATAAAGTCCTGAGAATACAAACATACTACCATATACTGGAATTTATTTTGTATAAATCAAAGAAGAGTAGGGAAATGGAAAATCTTAGAAAAAGTTTTATAAATGAAATTGAGGATATTGATTAGAAAAATTAAAATAAAGGACATTTTCCATTATCCTAAGGAAGGACAAAGCCCTACATTAGTATGAATCTCCCTTTATGACATGAATTCTCATCTCCTCTTTAGTGTCTGTTGTTTGCACCTAGTGCGTGGACTACTTCCTGAATGTACATATCATCCTTATGCATCTTAATAACTATACACTTCAAAGAAGTTGTGGATGATTTATACCATATTTTACAAAATTTTCTTTCCTGAATGAAATTCCGTGGCATTCCCATTCAAAAATCTTGTTATATATATGAACCCAATTAAAAACCATGTGTTAAAGTTAGAATATTTACAAGGACTTTAGACATACAAATACTTACTTGTGTCACACATAAGGCAAAGAGAAAGCAAAATTGATATTGGCATTGAAACCAGACAGAAACAAAAACTGTTCCACTTGTCATGAAAAAATCCATTATTTCAATTGCTGCTTACTCATGGAATAATATTGTCCATTTTCATTGTGAAAACCCTGGTATTTACATCAGATTTTTTAAATGCTATTGATTTGAGACTATCTTAAATCTCCATTTTTATTCATTGAAAACTGATCTGCCTAATAAAATAAAAATTTGGCTATAAAAATAAATATATACCCATAATACAATGATTGAAATCAAGATAGAATGAAGGTTTTTTTGATTTTGTTTTAGTCTTCAATGCTGTCTTGTGAAAAAGTTTCTACTAAAATAATGAGAAAAATGACAGGGACTATTTATTCTATAGACAGGGGTCATGGAGTGAACCAGTGACAGAAAACACTAGTGAACTAATCTTTAAACTCAAGAATTACGCATAATATGTACTCTTCCATTGCTTACTTATATTTAGGATAGTTTAGACTATATTTTCTTTTTAAAAAAATTATTTTTCATTTTACATACCAACACCAGTTCCACCTCCCTTCTCTTTTCCTGTCCCCATCGTCCCCGCTTCCAATCCCCTACCCATACCCTCAGAGGGGGTAAGGCCTTCTTTAAGGACTCAACAAGGTCTGGAATACCATGTTGAGACAGGACCAAGCCCCTGTGTCAATGCTGAACAAGTTATCCCAATATAGGGAATTGGCACCAAGTAGCCAGTTCATGCACTTGTGAAAGGTCCTGGTGCCACTTCCAGGAGCCCCTTGCCAACAGATCAAGTCATATAACTGTCACCCACATTAAGAGTGTCTAGTTTGGTTCCATGCAGGTTCCCCAGCTGTCATTCAATAGTCTGTGAACTTCCATTAGCTTGGGCGTGATGTCTCTGAGATTTTCCCCACCATGCAGTTGACCCCTCTTGTTCATATGATCCCTTCACCCAAGGAGGTCAGCTCAGTGATTGGCTGTGGGCCACTGCATCTGCTTTCATCAGTTCTTGGATATAGGTTCTATGATGATAATTAGGGTAGTCACTAATCTGATTCAAGGGGAAGGCCCTATCATACAACCTCTCCACTATTGCTAGGAGTCTTTTCTGGGATCATCCTTGTAGATTCTTGAGCATTTCTCTAATGCCAGGTTTCTTCCTAATCCCATAATATCTTCCTTTATCAAAATATTTCTTTCATTGCTCTCCCCTTTCCATTCCTCCCCAAATTTGGTCTTCTTGCTACCTCATGTTTCCATCCCTTCCCTTCTCACCCTCTCCCAGTTTACCCAGGATATGTTAACTATTTTCATTCCTTGGGTTCCCCCATGTGTGTGGGCCCCCTTTTTACCTTGTTTCTCTGGGATTGTAGACTGTACCTTGGTTATCCTTTGCTTTATAGCTAATATTCACTTACAAGTGAATATATACCATATTTGTCTTTCTGAATCTGGATTACATCACTCACAATGTTTTTTTTTTCTAGTTTCAATTGTTTGCCTGCAAATTTAAAGATGTCATGGTTTTTTTTCCTGCTGAGTAATACTTAATTGTGTTAACGTATCACATTTTCTTTATCAAGTCCTCAATTAATGAGCATCTATATTGTTTCCAGGCTCTGACTATTATGAATAATTCACCTATGCATATACTTGAGCAAATGTCCTAGTGGGATAATTATGTATCCTCTGGATATATGCCAAAGAGTAGTATTGCTAGGTCTTGAGGTAGGTTGACTCCCAGTTTTCTGAGAAACTGCCATACTGTTTTCCAAAGTTGCTGTACAAGTTTGCAATACCATCAGCAATGGAGTAGTATTCCTCTTTTTCCACATCCTTTTCAGAAAAAGCTGTCATCAGTGTTCTTGGACTTAGCCATTCTGATAGGTGTATGATGGTATCTCAGAGTCATTTTGATTTACCTTTCCCTGATGGCTAAGGATGTTGAGCAATTCCTTAAATTTCTTTCAGCATTTTTGTTTCTTCTATTGAGAATTTTCTGTTTATATCTCTACTCCATTTTAAAATTAGATAATTTGGTATTTGGGTTTGTAGTTTCTTGAGGTTTTATATATATATATATATATTAGAGATTAGACCACTGTCAGGTGTGAGTTTTTCTTCTTTTTTTATTGATTTTTATTGAGCTCTACATTTTCTCTGCTCCCCTCCCTTGTAACACGAGGGTCTGTTTGTTGGGGTTTCTGTCCTGCCTGGTTCCCACAGCCATTAAGCCCCAAAGAAATCACACAGAGAGGTCTATATTAATAATAAACTGATTGGCCCATTAGCTCAGGCTTCGTATTAGCTCTTATAACTTATATTAACCCATTATTCTTATCTATGTTAGCCACATGGCTTGGTACCTTTCTCAGCAGGGCAGGTCACATCCTTCTTCAGTGGTCTGGGCAGGAGTGGGGAAAGAGCTTCCTTCTTCCCAGAATACTCCTGTTCTTCTGGCCCCGTCTTTACTTCCTGTCTGCTTTTCCCACCTATACTTCCTGCCTGGCCAATCAGAGTTTATTTAAAACATGATTGACAGAATATGGACAATTCACCTGCACCACTTCCCCCTCTTTTTTTTAAGCAAATATATATATATAGTCCATTTTGGGGGAATGTGGGCATAGTATTCCAGGCTATTTCCGGCAGGTTGGAGGCACTGATAATCTTATGGGAACCTAAAGAAAATTCAGAGTCATGATCAAGTTCTGACTGGAGTATTCTGTGAGTCTTGATCATCTCAGGCAGCAGTCTTGAACCTGTTCTGGATATAGAACTCTGTCATCTCGCCATCTGTTCCTACCAGAGATTTCTCAAGTGGTCTTCCTTGATCAAAACTGATTTTTCTTAACTCAGAATGAATCCACAGCCTCTCATTTCCTGTGGAAACAAAAGCAAAATCTCTTCTCCAAAGTATCATATCTTTTGACTTCAATTTTGAAGTCAAGGTATTTTCAAAATACCTATTTTGGATTAATTCAGCAGCATTTATAAGCAAAAATCTTTTAGCAGCTGTTGCTCCTTCCTCAGCATTCAAACAATTCAAAGAGAGCATAATAACATACAATATCCAGATTCTCTGTGTGTTTTCCATCTTTATGTGACTTTACTTTAACCTCTATTTCTTTTATTTTTACTTTTAGTTTTTGAGAGAGGTTCTCTATGTATCTTTGTCCTGGAACTCCCTCTGTAAACCAGGCTTTCCTTGAACTCACAGAGATCCGCCCATGTCTGCCTCCCCAGTGTTGGGATTAAAGGTTTGTGCTACCTCACCTTGAACTCACAGAGATCTGTCTGCCTCTGCCTCATAGGCATTTGGATTAAAGGTGTATGCCACCACACCTTGAACTTGCAGAGGTCTCTCTGCCTCTGCCTCCCCAAGGTTGGGATTAAAGGTGTGTACTACCACACTCAACTACTTTCTTTCTTTCTTTTTTTATTTTAAGTACTTTAACCTTTTTCTTGCATATATTTTTAACACAGTGTAAACCATTTAGAGGTTTTCTTCATCTTTGAATCTCTCTTTACTGTGTATCTCTCCCTTTCTGACCACATGAGTCTGTAATTTGCCAAGCAATACTTAGAGAATTAAAGCCGGGGCTCTGCTGACTGGATCCAGCCCATTTCTTAGCTCCCCGAGTTTCCAGCCAGTCTCATGGCTGAGGTACCGGCTGGAGCCATATATATTAACATAATTCTGTGGCGTTTCAAAGTCCTTGCCAGCAAGCAAGCTGCAGCATTCTGCTCACAAACCACATTCAAATGCTCCATAGTCAGACCGCCTGCCTGAGTCAGAGTTTGCCCAGGCAGGATAGTCCGGAAAGCTGGCTTTTTAAAATGGTGTAGCTTTTTTCCTGCTATGGCTGAAAACTGAAAAGCATGTTGTCAGCTTTTTATCAACATTATTTAAGTGTTTCTTGGCAGGACCTCTTATAGAGCTGCAGGGTTTTGCAGCTAAAGCTGACTCAGCAAGCTTCTCTTAGATGAGAGCACTTGCTTGCCTCTAGCAAGCAGAGGAGACCTGAGAAATTGCTGCTGCCAAGAAAACATGCTTTACTCTATTCCTTCCCAAGCTTTCTCAGGCTTTATGTGGATGCAGTTGTCCATGTAGGCACCATTCTGTAACATGAGGGCTGGCTTGTTGGGGTCTCTGTCCTGCCCAGTTCCCAAAGCCAGTAAGTCCCAAAGAAAATCACACAGAGAGGTCTATATTAATGATAAACTGATTTTTATAGCTCAGGCTTCTTATTAGCTCTTGTAGCTTATATTAACCCATTATTCTTATATATGTTAGCCACATGGCTCAGTACCTTTCTCAGTGGGGCAGGTCACATCCTGCTTCTTTGGTGGTCTGGGCAGGAGTGCCAAGGTAGCTTCCTGCTTCCCAGAATATTACTGTTCTCATTGCCCCACCTCTTTTTCCTGTCTGGCTACCTACCAATCAGCATTTATTAAGATATGATTGACAGAATACAGACACATCTCCCGCACCACTCCCTGACTCTCTCCTCCCCATCAACCCTCTCCCAAGGTCCCCATACTCCCAATTTACTCAGGAGATATTTTCTTTTTCTACTACTCATATAGATTTGATCTATGTATGTCTCTCGTAGGGTCCTCATTGTTGTCTAGGTTCTCTGGGATTGTGATTTGTGGGCTGGTTTTCCTTGCTTTATGTTTAACAACCACTTATGAGTGAGTACATGTGATAATTGTCTTTCTGGGTCTGGATTACCTCAATCAATATGATGTTTCCTGGCTCCATCCATTTGTCTGCAAATTTCAAGATGTTATTATTATTTTTTCTACTGTGTAGTACTTTATTGTTTTATTAATGTTTATGCAATTTAAAATTGTTTATGCAATTTTAGTATGTTAATGTTAAAAACTACTTTTCTGATTAGTTAGAAAAGCGGAAATGATGTGGGGTGTCTCTCTGTATGCTGTGAATATGTTTTATTACCTTTGGTTAATAACTAAACTGTATTGTACAATAGACAGACAGAATAGAGCCAGGAGGAAAATCCAAGCAGTGATACTAGAAGAAGAATACAGAGTCAAGGAGAAACCAGCACCCATTGTGAAAGCAAGATGTGAGGTAACAAGCCATGAACCTTGTGGAAAAATAAATAATAATTGAACTGGGTTAATTTAGTTATAAGAGCTAATAAATAATAAGCATGAACTAATAAGTCAAACAGTTTGTAATCAATATTAAGCCTCTGTGTGAGTCTTTGGTAACTGGTGGGAAGGTAAGAAATGTCCTGTTACAGAAAACATGTCCATATTTCTGGGATACTTTTCCATATTTGTGGAATAATATATGATGTTTTAATATTTGTATGATTTATGTAATGTTTAAGTGAACCTAAATTCACATTTGTATTTAAATATTTACAATATCTTTATTGGAGCTACTTTCATACTACATTTATAATGTTTACAAGCTATTCATAATCATTCTTGTATAAAATAGTGTAAATTTTGATAAACCTTTTTCAAAGTGTTTAACCAACCAAAGGTCAACATTACATAAATCTCCCCATGTCATGGTGCTATTGTATACATTCCTGATGGCCTAATCTATGGAGACTGTATTCTGTTTCACAACCCTCTTCTCCATAGACCTGCCAGAGACAAATGCCAGACCTTTACCCAGTAAGTCACAGCCACATAAAGATACACAGATTAATAGAGATGGGTTAAATTAATAGGTCAAGTGGTGATTTAATTAATACTGTTTCTATGTGGTTATTTCAGGTCTGAGTTGCCAGGCAGCCAGAAAACAAACAAGCAACCTCTTACTACACCCCTTCATACTGATCATGAATAAATAAATTGTAGTAAGAAGAGTGGGCTGTGTTCCGACCACCCAGCTCCCAGCCACCCGGCCACCCAGCTGCCCAGCTAGCTTAACCCTCAAAATAACAACAAAGAAATTGTATTAATTAAATTACTGCTTGGCCCATAAGCTCTAGCCTCTTATTGGCTAACTCTCACATATTGATTCAATCCATTTCTAATAATCTGAATGTCATCATGAGGTCGTGGCTTACTGGGAAATATTCAGCATGTCTGACCTGGCAGCTTCATGGTAGCTCTCTCTGCCTGCCTTCTTTCTCCCAGCATTCTGTTCTCTTTCCCCACCTAAGTTTTGCCCTATCAAAAGGCCGAGGTGGTTTCTTTATTTACCCATTGAAAGCAACACAAATACAGAAGGACCTCCTACACCATTTCCCCTTTTCTGTTTAAACAAAAAAGAAAGGCTTTCACATTAACATAGTAAAATTACATATAATAAAACAGTTATCAAGCAAGAATTACAGTCACAATATTTATATATATTATCTTTTATTGTGACAATGGAAAACTATAACTATAACTATCTATTCTTCGACTCCATCAAAGATTCCAGAAGCATATAATATTACCTAAGTAAACAGGAAGTGCATTGTAAGCAGTTTACAAAACTCTAGAAATATCAGAGACATCTTGCTGCCTGGACAGTCACCCAAAATTATTCTGTACCATTGGGGCATCCATCTTCAGCTTACAGGCCCATAGTATCCAGCCGACTTTTCCATGAAGCAGGATATTTTAAAGACAGTTCAGTCACTTTCTTTTGTATCCAGCAGAATGTCTTGCAGACTTTTTCATGAAGCAGGAACCCCGAAGGACCATCTCACCTTTAGGCAAGTTCAGCAGCCCTCTCTCTGTGGGTTCTTCCTGTCTGGTTTATGCAACAGTCCATGCAAGAGCAGTTTCTTGCCCAAATGGCTAGCAAATTCCATAAGGAGCCTCTTCGATGTGACCACCTTCCTCAGGAAGTAGCTTGGTGCTGCCAGGAGCAGACGTGTCTCATTGTCATGAAAAACCCTAAGTTATTAAAACATTTTAAATGCCATATTCTGTCGTCTTTGAAAGATATGAAGAATATCTATCTAACTGAAATATATATATATATTTGGCTGTTTCCAAATGTCTTCTGTCTAGTTGCCCTATACAATTTTAGAAGTGAGAAATTAATATGTAGTTATATATTTTCTCTTTTTTTCAATTCTAACAGTATATTCTAACATTTGTAATATAATGCCCTTGGTTAATATATACTTGATTTTATATGCATTTATTATTTTTACTAGAAGTCATATCCTGATGGTGATTAAAAGGTGTTGTATTCTGCAGTCTTCTATTGCTGTGATAAAACAACTTGACCAATATCAACTTGGGGGAGAAAAGTTCAGGTCACATTTTATAATCTCTTATTGAGGGAAGTAGAGAAAAAACTCAGGGTAGTAACTCAGAAGCAAGAATTGAATTAGACCATGAAAGAGGCCTGTTCAGGGCCTTGCTCAGCCTGGCTTACTCAGTTATCTTTCTAACCACACTTTCTTAACAAAAAGCTATTTAGCTTTATAAAATTAGGGTTTTTTTTAGTTACATTCATTTGAATTTTTATATATATACATTGCAGTACATGCACTGGTTTTTTGGCTCTATTTCTTTGTTTTTCATATATTATCTATTTCCTTGTACTTTGTGACATTCTTTTCTACTCAATCCTCATTCACAATACCATATTGTTAGTGTCAATTTTTTAAAATCAAATCAAATTCATGGCAAATAAGATACAAATTCCACCGACAAAAACATTTCTCTACAAGAATTGGAGACTTGAAAGTTGATATGGCTCTTTAACATGGCTACTGTTATTGCAGGTAACAAATTGATATATCTGAACATAGTAGATGGCAAATAGTATTTTGCTTGATTGTTTTGTTTTACTATTTGTTTATTTGAATTTCTTTTTAATATATCTAAAGAAAATAGCACCCAAAATAATTCTGGATAAAGAAAGTTTCTAATATTTAAAAAAAAACATATATAGTTTACTATATATTTGAATATATATATATACTGTAAATTTGTATATTTGAAACTGAATATAACTTATTTTAGGCAGATCCATTACAATTTATTTTTCTATAATGAATGTTGAAAAGGGAATATTTTTGAAAATACTTTTGCCATGAGTTAGGTACTCAGAAAACAAATTATGTTAGAGTAGATATTGATTAGGGATCTATATACATGGGAAAAAAAGAAGGCAAAAGTAGGACTGACCAAACTAAAGGTAAGTAAAAGGTCTATGAGTGACTTATTCATATATTCTTGCTAATCTTCTGGGTGTCTGGAAGTGCACATTACTCATATGTTATTCAAAGTACTGGTTGGTTGAGATATTATATTTCAACAGTAATCTTTCAATAACAACTATAAACTTTCCCAGGGAGAGGTTGTTTTTGGAGGATTGCCTTAATCACTGTTATTATAAAGAGACACAATGACCAAGGCAATATTTATAAAAGAAAATATTTAATTGACACCTTGCTTACAGATTCAGAGGGTTAGTCCATTATGATCATGATGGGACATTGGAAGAGCATAGGGGCACACATGCCACTAGAGCAGTAACTGAAAGCTAAATATGAATATGTAGTCAGTCAGCAAGAGAAAAGTGGAGAGAGAGAGAGAGAGAGAGAGAGAGAGAGAGAGAGAGAGAGAGAGAGAGAGATGGGGCCACAGGACCAAAGCCTGACTTCAATAATGTACCTCCTCTAACAAGAAAATAACTTTTAAATTTTCCAAATAAATTCACCACTGACAACTAAGTTACCAGGGTCCATTATCATTTATTCCACAATAATAATGTAGGTTTTATAGTTGAAAAAATTTAGAGGGGATTATTTGGCTACTGATAGTGCTCCAGATGTTAGTCAACATGTCTCTCCTTAAAATGAATCTGAAGAGTTTCTCCATATTCTCTGTTACATGCCATGAAAAATTATAACATTTTGCCATCTATAATTGTTTTTTATTAGTTATATTTATTCATTTATTTTGCATCCTGATTACAGGTATCCTCCCTGCATCTGCCCTTTACCCTTCCGCAATCCTCTCTTTCTCTGTTTTTATTCAGAAAGAGGCAGGTCTCCCATGGGTGACAAGAGAGCATAGCATATCAAGGTGAGCTTGTTTTCTTCTTGGCAAAAACTAGCCTTTGGGCAAAGAAATGCCCATACCTCAACCACTGACAAGATATATAGTATCTGGAAATAAATAAGCAGGCCTGTCAAATCTTGCCAGGACAGGGTAAGATGGTTTTGAAAAATTTCTTGCCTTTGAAAATGGTCTGTCAGTTATTCTAGGCATTAGCCAAAGTTGGTTGCTTCAATGTTGCAAATGAGACTTTGGGTGATTGCCCAGGAACTAGCTGTCTCTGTCATTTGTTGCACATTTTGGAAGTTGCTTGATTTCACTTCTTACTTACTCAAGTAATATTATTTCCCTTCTCGGATCTTAGATGGGGTTGAAGACTAGATAATTATAGTTGCTTTCCTCTCATGACTCAGCCAAGTTATTTATTATACAAGACTTAAGCTAGTTAGAATAGGATATGTGTTCTTATTATATATAATTTTGTATTAAGCTTAGAACTCTCTTATTTAAACAAAAGGGGGGAGGTGCTGTAGGAAGACATGCATCTTGTAAGCACCAATCTATTCCCAAGAGAATGCTGGCCACCAAAAACACTCCACTTGAAGCTTGTTTTCTTGCAAAACTGGTCTTTGGACAAAGAACTGCCCATGCCTTGAACACTGACAAAATACACCATGTGCAGACAGGACAAACAGGATAGAAGAAAAAAGACTGTTGAACCTTCCCAAGACAAGGTAAGACAGTTTTAAATTTTTTTCCTGCATCTGAAAATGGACTTTCAGTTACTCTAGTCCTTAGCTCGGTTACTCTAGGCCTTAGCCAAAGTTGGTAGTTCCAACATTGCAAATGAGATTTTGGGTGATTGCCCAGGTAGCCAGTTGTGATATGGCTGGCCATGCTCACAGCCCCAGTTTTGAGTCACACAGTGGGTTTATGTTGCCATTAAGC
Source organism: Ondatra zibethicus (assembly GCA_004026605.1). Lineage (NCBI taxonomy): Eukaryota > Metazoa > Chordata > Mammalia > Rodentia > Cricetidae > Ondatra > Ondatra zibethicus. Next base: position 54,564 of record PVIU01010405.1, on the reverse strand, counting down.
AAATTGTAGCACTCTGCTCACAAGTCCCATTTAAATGCTCCATAGCCAAACCTCTCAAAGGAGTGCTGACAATATGACTCAGGAAGCCACCATTTCAAAACCACACATTTTTTTATTCTACAGCTGAATCAGAAAGACCTATCTTAAAGGAGCTGCAGCATTCCACCTGTAAAGAAAGCCCACCTAGGAAAAAAAATATGGCTAATCTTTGTTTTTTAGTGTCTAGAATTCCTTTACAAGCTCTTTCAGGATTTATGTGGATTGAGTTTGCACATGTTAGAGTGCCAATTTCTTGTATGAAGCTACTTGTTTGTTCCCAGTTGCTCATCCCAGAAATAGTCACACAGAGACTATATTATTTGCAATAGTGTTTGGCCAATAGCTTATGTGTATTTCTGGCTAACTCATATTTGAAATTAACCCATCTCCATTAATCTGTGTATCACCACAAGGCTGTGGCTTATGAGGTAATGTTCCAGTATCTGTCTCCAGCAGGGCTACATGGCTTCTCAGTGACTCTGGCTTCTTTCTTCCAGCATCAGTTTAGTTTTCCCCACCTAGCTAAGTTCTGCTTTGCTAAAGGCCAAAGCAGTTTATTCATTAACCAATACAAGCAACACATAGACAGAAGGACATCCCACACCAACGTCTTCTTGCTCAGGGTGACTACAAAGGTTCATCTTTCAAAGTATTGAAGTCAAGTGACAAAAATCCCTTTTCACAACCCTAACTTACATGCCCAATCAAAATTAACTAACTCATCCTAACACGGGGTTTTCCCTTTTCCTTTATAAACTGCCATTTTTCTTCTCTTGGGCAAATAAATCTCCTTTGTGTTTAGAGCTTGGACTTAAGGGGGAAGCAATTACTTACACTGTTCTACTATTAAATAAAACTCGGGGAAGAGATGTTGAAGTAGAAAATTGATTGATAATGAAAGTGGTGGAAAAGTGAATAGAGACCTCCTCTCTCCTTCTATCCAAAATGGCTGTGATTCTTTCGAAGACCCTCCTTACTAATTCCTGTATATCTCTGTATGTCCTGGATCCTCCAAAACATCTATGACTAATTCTGGTCAGTAAGCAGCTAACTCTGATTTCTGATTAAGGGAATCTTGATTGTCGGTCTGGGGAGTGTCACACACTGATCAAAATATCCCACAACATTTTCCCCTTTTGTTTAAATAACAAGGGAAGGTTTTTAAGTTTAACACATTAAAATATATATAATAAGAACAATTATCAGCTATTATATAAATGAAAAAGGAAGGTTTTAAATTTGACAAAGTAATACTATGTACAATAAGAACAATTACCAAGTAAGAATTTCATTCACAAAATCCAGGCCATTTATACTTAACAAAATCAGAGAAAATACTCAATTATATATTCTATCTTGATGATAGCATACAAAGTTTTATACCTAATTTACTTTCTATCCTAACTTGTATTGCCATCCTTAAAATATCTTTTGAGATCGCAAAACCTCTTCTCAAGTAAACAACTTAAGCTTCTATATTTCTCAACATTATCAACATTACATTACATATGCAATTATCTTCTCTGAATTTGGTAAAAAGGTAAACTATAAAACTATAACTATCTGCTCTATAACTATCTGTTCTATAAGCCAATCAGAAACTTGAGAAGGATATGTTATTATCTGAGGAAACACGAAGTGCAGAGCAAGCAATTTCCAAAACAATAGAAATGACAGAAAGAGCTGGTTGCCTAAACAGTCATCCAAATTTCCTCTACAATGTCAGGTAACCCGTCTTTAAACTATAGGCTTGGAATATATGACAGAATTTTCTATGAAGCAGGAATTTGCAAGGACTTTCCAGTATTATTTTGTCAAAGCTTTGGAATAACCTTCTTCTGTTCCATGCTTGTCCAATTTGAAAATCATACTGTCAACAGTTGCTTTGAGGTTAAAATAAGAATTTTGTAATCTATAATTGATATTTGAGTGGTATTTGTCATCTTATTGATATTACCACAATCCAACTGGACAAAGAATTTTGGGATTTCATCACATTTTTAGAGACCTCAAAGGTCATATTTGTCATGGGTCACTTCAGAAAACTTAAACATTTTAAATGTTATATGCAACAAGTCTTGGAGAGGTTAAAGGATCACAATTAGTTAAATACATCTGGAGTACACAAGCTTAATTCCTAATTATCTGCTTCATGCTCAAATCTTTAATTACTTTTAGGTGGCTAGATGAAGCCTGTTTCTAGAATTAATTGTTTATATGATCACTAATATCAAGGCATAAAGTTTAAATAAATATACTAAACTTATAAATTTTAAGATGATATTCATACCTTAATAAAATCTTTAAAGAGTAAAGTAAAACCAAAGGATTATTGATCAGTGACAATAGTTCCTTAATTTTTATTTTCTTCTATCCCATAAAAGGTAGCATTTCTGACACAAGACAGAGATTTTGGTTTTTCCTTTAATAAGCTTGTGTCAATTTAGGGAAGGAGAGAACCAACTCCAACTCAAAAAATTAAAGTCAACTTTAATTTTTAATTGAATTGTGACTAAAAGAGTACAGTTCACTGTTATATGTATAGGGAACAGCAGAGAAAAATATGGGAAATTTTATAAAATGTTATCCTGTTGGAAATGTGATATACCATAAGACCAGTTTTCACTTTTTATTGGGATATTTCTTTTAGATCCTTCTTCTTCAGATGTTTCATTGATGACGTCGTCTTCAGATTCCTTAATTGAATGTTTTTATTCTCCTGGAAAGACACAATGAAAACCCTGCCTCAACCCTATCTTTGGGGAGTTTCCCTTATCTTTATCAATCTTGATGATATCCATAGCTTTTATTCTCCTGTGGAAACAAAAGCAAAACATCTCCCCCCATGTAGCACATATCATGATTTCCATTCTGAGGTTAACACATCTTTAAAGTATACAGGTTGATTTAGTAAAGCAGTTTTTTCTACAATCCAATGTCTCTCTGAAGTTGTCATTTCTTTCTCATTAACATTTAAAAATTTTAAAATTAATACAACATTGTATACTCTCTCTATATGAGTCTTTATTGCAATTTTCTGTTTATTTGTCATATGTTTTAAAGTATTATTACATATTTCTATAAGTGCTTGTCTTGTAGGAGTGTGTTTTATAGCTGCAATATACTTTCTATTGTAATATGAATAAAGACTGTTCCATTTGATTAGAGATATATGCTGGGGAATTTTTAGTCTTAATTTGTGCAGGTACTCCTTTAATAATCATAATTTCTAATAAATGTGCAATTACAGAATCAACCTTTTCAGAACTTGAAGAAGTGCCCATTAAAATCCTAAATATGTATCTGTTGTATGGTATACATGCTCTAATTTTCCAAACTCCAAAAGAAATTAAACACATCTATTTACCAAATTTCATTTCTTTCAGTACCTTTTGGACTACTTTCTCAAGGTAATTTAGCTTGGTTATACAAAGAAATGTAAGAAAGTTTCTTACACTTTTCTTGGCTTCTTGTCAAGTGTAAGAAAAGTCTTTTCTTCAAACTTTTGTTATTAGGATGGTGTTTCTCCTCAAACTCTGAAGCTTCTAGCACATTTTCTATTAACAGCTCATCAATTTTATCATTACATTTTGCCAGAGGACTTGGTAGATCCATATGGTATCTGAAATTTATTATGTCCCAGAGAAGATTACTATCTCTGATTATTTCTTGTTATGGAATAAATAACAAAATTGACTATGAATCATTTAGAATATGTAAAACAACAATTTCTGCATATTGAGAGTCAGGAACTATATTAAGAGGCTCAGAAAAATTTTAAAATATGAGAATAGCATATAATTCTGAATTTTGAACAGAATTGAAAAGATTTTGAGGCACTTTACTGAAACTATCTGACTTATAGCCTTATTTTCTTGATTCATTTGCACCAGTAAAGAATGTAGGGGCTCCAGAAATTGGTGTTCCACATAAAATGTGAGGAAGAACCCCATTAGTTCTTTTATATACTGAAGTACCTCGCTTTTGGAATATTTGTCAATAATCTTTCCTAAAAAATTACTGCAAGTTGTTTGTCAATGCTTATTTTCTGCTCATAATAAGGAAGTTTCAGCATTAGTAATAGGCAACACTCTTTCTTATCAGTTTACTCCTGTTAATTGACAAAGTCTTAATTTTCCTTTCAGATTCAATTCAGAAACCTTTTCTAAATAGGTTTTTAATGTTTTACTTTATGTGGCAAAAATATCCATCATCATATAATATCTTTATTCTGCATAAGAATTTCTGTGTGAGACTGCATAGAAGGTAAACTAACCACACTACAATCAAGATCTGAATACAAATGATCCTCATGGGCATCCTGTACTTTCCATCAAAAACAATTCTCTCAGCCTCAGATGAAAATAATTTTGGACTATCTAAGTCCTTATTACCCTGTAAATTACTTAGCTCTTATGTTATTAATACAACTGTGGGCCATAGTCAGCTAATATCTCCAAGAAATTTCTGAAAAACATTAAGATTTTGTAACAGTTCTATTCTTATTTGATTTTGATATTTTTCGTTAACTTATGTTATGTCCTAGAATCACCCCTTTGTATTGTTTTTTTTTTTTTTTTGGTTTTTTGAGACAGGGTTTCTCTGTAGCTTTGGAGCCTGTCCTGGAACTAGCTCTGTAGACCAGGCTGGTCTCAAACTCACAGAGAACTGCCTGCCTCTGCCTCCCGAGTGCTTGGATTAAAGGCGTGTGCCGCCACCGCCCAGCTACCTCTTTGTATTTCTTTAGGAGCAATTTGTAATTCCAAACAAGGCAAACTTTGCTTTATCTCATAACATTTCTCTAAAGTATCTGATTCTGAATTAGCTAGTAAGATGCCATCCATATAATGGTAAATTTTATTTTGAGGAACCTTTATGAATCATTTCCAACAGCTGTTATACAAATATTGATACTAGTTGGGACTGTTTAACATCCCTTGTGGAAGAATTTTCCATTGATCCCTTTCAAAAGCTGGAAATTATTTTAAGGAAGAACTGTGATGGCATATTTTCCACTACCTTGTTCATGTAAAGTTATAGTTAAAATAAAGACAGTCTTTTAAATGAATCACTATAATAGACTATTCCTTAGATAATTAAAAGGGAAAGGGAACTCAAGGTTGTAAAGAGTCCACTGTTTGGATTTTAATAACAGTTCTTAGAGCTACTACCATTCTCCATTTTGCATATATATATATATATATATATATATATATATATATATATTCAAGTAATGATTGATTCTTCATTATTTTAGGCATTTAGCTGCTCCTGTACCTGCTTTTGTAATATCCATAATTGTTCTGATGTCAATGTTTATTGTTCTAACTACACCAGTTTGTTAGTTTACCATTTTAAAGGTGGGACTGTTGGTACCTTTGAAAGATCAGCAGTTCTTGTGCCTTGTTAATGTACAACTTGAGCAGTAAGGGACTGATCTTGATACCTTCTAATATTTCTCTCAGAAGCAGTTCTCATTTTCTGGTTTATTTCTGAGATTGGATGAATATTAATATATCTTTTCTATTGCTATAATAAATCACATTCCTCAAATACATTGCTATGTTAGTCCCATATGACCTTAATCACAGTTGGTTAGCCTTTTATTTTTTATACATTTTCTAATCATCCATTGTGGAGCCATACAGAGTCCTAACTCCTTTCATCATAATATTTTTCTGCATATTTAATGTGGGAAAACATACAAAAACCAAAAACAAACAAACAAACAAACAAGAAAACATAATCCAGGTTTCTCAAAATATCTGCTCATGGCAGAGAAAGTGGAGCTATGGAAGGGTTGATGTCTTCATTGGCATGATTCAACAGAGGATCAGCAGGGATCTGAGGCTTACTGCTGACGAAGTTCACAACTGGGCAAGGATTGTGTGTGGTGCACAGCTGGGTGGAGGGCAGCTGCAGCTTCTTACATGTTTCTGGTAACTGAGGGTTGCAATTGCAGTAGAAGGCCAAGCAGATGCAAGTTTATGTTAAGAATGCCGACATGGCCTGGTGGCAAGCCCAAGGAGAGTGCTCAGAAAAGCTTATAACCTGCAGTGGAAGGGAGTGAGTCACCTGAAAAGTAGACACAGGGCCATGTCCAGAATAATTCCATGTGGTGGGAAGAGAGGGAACAGGGCTGCTGGAATGATAGAGCCTGCTATGATCAGCAATTCTGGGAACTGCAAACCAGACAGTGAGTGGCTACCTTGTGATTTTGTACTTTCTGCTGGGTGCCAGATGAAACAATTATTTATATCCTTCTATTATTAAATAGAATTTAGTATTCAGAAATCGAGGTAAAAGCATGACTCATCATAGAAACAGTGAAGAAGTGACCAGTGACCTCCTCTTTCTTTTTACTTGATTGGAAAATCTGTGAATCTTTCTAAGACTGTCCTTTCTAAAACTGTCTTGTCTCTCTCTATATATTTCCTGGATCCTCCAAAATCTCTATCGCTAATTCTTGTCAGCAAGCAGCTAACTTGCCTTCTGAGTCATGGTAATCTATATTGTCATTTTGGGGAATGTCAGATTATGATCAAAATACCCCTCAACATTGGGTTGTCTTGTGCCAACAGCAGTCCTTTCAGTCTGAACCTTTTAAATTCAGCCTAATCAATGTCTCCATACACAAAAAAAATATAGTCTTAATTTTTTGGGTCAAATACACAGGGTGACCACTTCTGTGTTCATTCACAGTCCTCATCTCTACATGAATTTTGGAGCACAACCTTCGCTGACACTATTGTATCAGCACCATAGACTTCGAACCTTTTAGAACAACATATTAACTCTGTTTATAGCATCCTAGGGATTCTCTGATCTACTTCTCTGAAATCTTCAAAATTTTCCTAAAAAGTAGTTTCAGAAATTTAAGTATTCCATCTTCTGGTTTAGTCTAAGCAATGACCACCTTTCTCTAATAGTAATATTCTGTATTAATCAAGTCATGAATAGCTGTAGAAAATATACGAGATTTAAAAATTCACTTAAAAACTTTCTAGAAATTTGTCAGACAAGTAAGAAAGCTAAAATGGTCATCTGAGACATCATATAGAAACCTACTACTGTAGAATCTTAGATATGTACATATACATACATATTTATGTGTATGCATATACATGTGCATACATATATGTATATATAAAAATCTAAATGGGATCACCAAAAAATGGGAGACAAAACCCCCAACTAGACATCTAAACTCACAAAATGAGACCTCCAGTATCAGGAATAAGTTATATCTAATTGAGTTGTTGAACAAATAAATCCAGAGGAAACCCCAAACAACTCAATCTATTGCCAAGGCCACTGGTTGCTTTTGAGAAACTGACAATGCAATAAGGCCCTATGGCTTAAAATAACACCTCGACTTCTCATTAATCGCACACACACAAAAACATTCTGGTACGTATCTTGAGTCTTTACCCTATGGACTAACGTTCTTGATATTGCAAGGGACTCTGTTCACTACCAAAGGATAAAAGTAAACATCAAACCATCTACAAACATGTGATCTACAGTCATTAATCTCATTAAGACCCACTAGCATAATAAGGACACAAAACTTGTGTTAGTAACCAAACAGTATTGAAATGGAACTTAAGACCACTTCATGAAATGAAGCCAATGTCTGACATGACACAGGTGGACAAGATCTTCAGAACTAATAGTTCATAGACATAAGTTAAAACTAAATATTCCTTTTTTGCTGATCAGCAAATTTCAACCTGTGGCTCTTGAACCCTTTGAGAATCAAATGACTCTTTCACTAGGGTCATATGTCAGATACTAAGCATATTAGATATTTAAATCATAATTAATAAATAGTAAGAAAATTACTCTAATTAAATAGCAAACAAAATAATTTTATGGTTGGGGATCACCACAACATGAAGACATATATTAAAATTTGGCACTATTAAGAAGGTCAAAAACATCACTGGTAATGGAATGTAGCAATAAAATTATTCATAATGACATTCTGCAATAGACATAGATCAGTCTCTTGCTCAGTCATCATCATAGAAACTTCCTCCTGCAATAGATGGGAACGAGTACAGTCACTAACTGCCAGACAGAGTGCAGAAAGTAAAATACCTTTGACCACTCTGTTGTAAATGTGATGTCTCAATCAAATCCTTCCCCTCACAGTTTAAGGGAAGGGTTTTAAGAATTTTTGTAGATGTGGAGGCAGAAAGACTATAAGATTTAATAGAATAGAGGACACAATGAGTACAAATTCTTTTGAACATAGCATTACTGATGCACGTATAAATTCACTGAGACTGTGGAAGCATACACAGGTACTCAGGGGTGTAAAGCAGATGGGGTCCCACTACTGAGAGGGAAAGTAAACACAGACCCCCATCCCTGACTCAGAAGCTATCTCCAATGGATTTTTACTCACAAATGAAAAATTAACTTCTATTGTATCTCACTGGGTATACAAACCATGCTTACTAGTAGGCATCATGCAGAGCAGTATTAAATGGATAACACAAAAATAACTCAGTGACATCTTTGGAGGTTCTTTGTCTCATATTGTTTTTAAGGGCAGTTATTTATCCATTTATTTATTTTTAAAACCATTCTTATTTCTTAATATTATTTATTTATATCTATAGACATATTATTACTTCCAGTTTTGTGTTTTTATAGGATTCCTGTGTGTACAAACATATATGTTTCTCTTAGTCTACATGCATATCTTTTTCTTTTGTTCTGATCTTTTCTTCAATTTGTTTTGTCCTACTACAATTTATCTTATTTAATATTTTTAGTCTACTTCTCTAGATGCCTCTTTATTTTTTAATGAGAGATAGGAAGGGAGTGATTTGGGTGGGAAGAAAAGAGAGAAGATCTTGGAAGAGTTAGTGGAGGGGAAACTATAATAAGAATATAATATATGAATAAAATATACTTACAATTATAAAAAACGGAAAAAATCCCTAAAAGTAGGAGGAATTTATTTCGATGTAATTTTGTTCCTAGTTCTAAAATCTGTTGATTTTGAAACTGTACTGAGACATTATAGTGTAAAGGTCTTATGGCAGTGGTTGTTCACCTCACATCAAGGAACAGAAAGCAGGGATGAGACTAGAGACAGAGTACTACCTTCAAAGTTATACTCTCTGGAATCTTCTCCCTCTGGCTTGAACCTGGTCCTAAAGTTTTACAACTTCCCAAGATAGTACAACTAAATGTAAATCAAACTTTGAGCACATGAGCCTGTAGAGATCAATCCCTATTCAGAAAAAAAACTAATAACTCCTGTTTTTCTAATTTTTGAATCATGAAAATGTATTTATTTTAGTAATGATACTAGTTATTCATGGAATCAAGGTGGAAATGAATATAAGAGCTAAAGGAAGTGGAAAAGTGGTATGAAATGCCTACTTCTGGGAATAGCACAGCTTGTAGACTTTTTAACTCACAGTGTCTTTGATTACCTGAACAAAATCTCCATAAGATGGGAGACACCCTGTCATGAAATGGGGTGGATTCATGGGGACTCACAGCTGCATTAGGATTTATATACAGTTAGTATTGAAGAGGGAACAGAGCTATTTTTTCAGATGTGAAGCAACTGGTAAGATGGACATGCTCTTGTAAACAAATTCACAACCATGTTCCTGTAAACATTCCTTGAAAGTAGAATGTATATTTTGTGGGCTATTTAATTACACTGTGAAAACAGGGAATGCATTATTAAATTAAAATCAACCATAAGAGTCAGAGCTAGTGACCTGTTGACTGAAAAAAACATTGAAAGTGAGGGGAAATCAGGAGGCTGGAGAGAGAGAGGCACAAGAAATAGAAAGAAGGGGCATGCTGTTGGAGGAGTTTTGTTTCAGATGGCATAAGAGAGAGCTCTCCTTTGGGAATGATGGCAGAGAAGGAAGGTCAGTTGAATGCTTTCTCTGCCCTTCTGAGATAGCAAGTTTTCTTCCCAGAATCTGTCTCCCCAGTTTTTATTCATAAAATAAAAAGATGGAGTCTTATTAAATGCAATATTTGCCTCCCTACATGGAAGTGTCTGCAGAGGCAGAGGTGGCAAGATGAAAAGGCTCCCCTGTGATGAGACAGTGATGGGACCAAGTGCAGTCACTATGCCAATGATAAAAAACAATGGTTGTATTATATGGAACCAGGGGAATACAGAGTGAAACAGAAAATTATAGAGTGCTAATGGGGTTAATATGAGAATATGATTGGAATTCATTAAGCATTAATGTAATATAACAAAACTCTTTATGTATAACTACTGCATGATAATAAAAAGCATAAGCGATTATGATAGGTTATGATAAAAAGTATTGGAATCTAGAGAATAAGCAAAGGAAAAGAATAGGATGGTTGAAAAATTCTAAATAATAATTAGAGAGGGACATGAAGTTCAACACTGGAAAATATATTCTCAATGTTGCAAAAAGAAACACATGATCAAAGGTGAAGGTGATATGGCAAGGAAACTTCTCTTTGTAAAAGGGGTATCTCACAACCCAAATCAGGTTAGCAAACACATCAGGTGAAAATGTTCACTTAGTTTCTATTCTATGACTGGTGGTGGCTATGTCTCATCTCATCTCCCAAATCCACAATTTGATAGGATTTGATTGGTTAGAGATTATGGGCCAAGCAGTAATTTAATTAATAAAATTTCTGTGTGATTATTTCAGGGGATAAGCTAGCTGGGCGGCTGGGAGCCGGGCAGCGGGAACACAGCCTGCTCTTCTTACTACAGATTGGTGCCCTACATGGGGCCCCAACCTATGACCCTGAGATTAAGAGTCTAAGCCATGTAAAAATGGAAAATTCACAGAGAGTCTGAATTATATATTTTATTGTGTTTTCTTTAAATTTTTTGACTGTGAAGGAGCTAAGTACAGAGAGACTTTTCATTAAATGTGCTGCTAAACTAATCCAGCATGTATATCATAAAGATATCTTGACTTCAGAATTTGGGTCTAAGAATATGATGCTTTGGAAAAGAGGTTCTTATTTTGTTTTCACAGAAGATGATACCCTGTGGATTGCTTGTAGACCAATATCGTATGACAGATCATGCCCTCCTGAAAGGTTGCTGTGAACACCCTAAAAATCTTACTTTGCTCAACTGCCAACTGAGATGAACCTAGCATACAGGATATGCCATTAAAGACCTGATTAACAGTACCCCCATACAGCAGGAAGCAGTTTGGAGAGAAAAAATTTCACCCATAATACCAAATATTGTTTATAACTGTTCTTTTACATTTAAAGGGGGATATTATATAGATATGAATAATTTGCAATGATATGAATCTTGGTTTAATGATACTAACTTAAGGTCAGTTTTATTATATGCATATTTCTAATCTTGATTAAGGTATTGTGATTGTGTAGTTCATTTAAAAAGGTAATGTATAATTAGGAAATATAGGTTGTTAATCGATAATATCAATAACAGTAAAGCTTGTAGTCATGTTAGTTAGATTTTCTAAATATATACAGATATATATTTATATTCAAGAAAAAAAGTTACATCTAAAATTTCAGGACACAAAATATCTAGAAAATTCTGGACACCATGGAAAGAACAAATGTAGGAATAATAGGAATAGAGGAAAGAGAATCCCAGCTCCAAGACCCCCAAAAAATATTTTCAAACTATTACAGAACATTTTGCTAACCTAGAGAAATAGATGACTGTAAAGGTACAAAAAGTATACAGAACAACAAATAGATTGGACCATACACATAGTAATCAAAACACTAAATATATAGAACAAAGATATAATATTAAATAATGTAGGGAAAAGAAGTAAAATACAAATGCAACCCTACTAGAATTACACCCGACTTTTTAATGGGAACTAAAAACAGAAGGACTGGGAGAAATGTGCTATAGATACTTAGAGACCACAGATATTAGCCCAGAATACTATATCCAGCCAAACTGTAAATAACCATAGATGGAGAAAATAAGACATTCCATGATAAAGTCCAATTTAAATAATATCTATCTATAAACCCAGCCCTATAGAAGATGCTTACAAAGACAGTTCCAACCAAAGAAGGATAACTACACCCATGAAAACACAGGAAATAAATAATCTCAGATCAATTCTAAGATCAATGAAAATAATTGAGGGGAAATGCACACACACATACACACACACACATACACAGGCTCACACAAACACACCATCACCACACAACCTTCACCACCAGCAACAACAAAATAACAGGGGTAAACAATCATTGGTAATTGATTTCTCCCAATATCAATGGTCTCAATTTCCCAATAAAATACATACTAATAGAAAAAATGTGAAAACAGGATTCATGTTTCTGCTACATACAAGGAACATACCTCAACATTAAGGATAGACAGTACCTCAAGGTAAAGACTTGGGAAGATATTTTTGAATATTAAAAGCATATAGATAGACATAAGGAGCAAGCAGGTGTACATTTTTGAAATCTTACAAAATATACTTCAAATCAATGTTGATCAAAAGAGATAGGGAAGGATACTACATATTGTTAGAAGGGAAAATTCCATCAAGATTATATTTAAATTCTTAACATTTATGCCCCAAACATGGGAGCATGCATATTTATAAAAGGAATACTACTACAGCTTAAATTACATATTTACCCTCACAAACTGACACTGGCAAATTTCAGTATATCACTTTCACCAATGGACAAGTCATCCAGACAAACACTAAACAGAAAAATAGAGGAACTAACAGATGTTATAACCCAAATAGACGTCACAGATATTTACAAACCATTCACACAAAGACAAAGAATATATCTTCTCAGCACGTCATGCAATGTCTCCAAAATTGACAACATACTTGGTCATAAAACAATTCTAAACAGATACAAGAAAATTCAAATAGTTGCCTGTATTTTATTAGATCACCATGGATTAAAGCCAGATTTCAAAAACCACAGAAACAATTGAAAGCTTAAAAAACGAATGAAAACTGACCAATTCTCTACTGAATGAAAAATGAGTCAAGAAAGAAAGAAAGAACCTAAATCATTTATAAAATTTCATGAAAATATATGTACAAGATACCCAAACTTATGGGACATAATGAAAGAAGTGCCAAGAGGAAAGTTCACAGCACTAAGTACATATATAAAAACACAGAGAGATTGCATACTAGCAGCATACCTGAAAGCTCTAGAACAAAAAGAAGTAACCATACCCAAGATGGGTAGACAACAAGAAATAACCACATTGAAGACTGAAATCAATAAAATATGAACAAAGAAAACAATACTAAGAATCAAAGAAACAAAGAGTTGGTTTTTAAGAGACAAACCCCTATTGAAAGAAAGTAAAAAGCAGAGAGAGAATATCAAAATTATCAAAATCAGGAATTAAAAGAAAGATATAACAACAGGCACCAAAAACTCCAGAGAATCATATGGACAGGCTTTTAAAAATTTACCAAAATTAAATAAGAATCAGATAAATAATTTTTATTAAACTTCTAACCTCTGAGGAGATGGATGTATTCATTAAATGCCTCCCAAACAAAAAAATGTTCAAGGCAGGACTCATTTAGTGAAGAATGTTACCAGACTTTCAAAGGAGAGTTAAGGCTAATACTCCTAAAATTATTTCACAAAGTAGAAACAGAAGGAACATTTCCAAATTTATCACAGTCACTTGATGCCCAAACAATACAGATTCATCAAAGAAAGGGAATTATAGAGCATTTTATTGAATGCAGATACAAAAATGTTCAAGAAAGTACCAGCAAACTGAATCCATAAACACATCAAAAATCTCATCCACCATGATCAAATAGCCCTTATGTCAGAGATGCAGATATAGTTTGATGTACAAAAATCAGTCAGTGTAATCCATCATAAAAATAAATAGGGAAAAGAAACCCACATGGTCATCTCATTATATGTCAAAAACTCTTTGAGAAAATTCCAACATCGCTTCATGCTAAAAGTGCTAGAGAGATTAAGAACAAATGAGGCATACCTAAATATAATAAAGGCAACTTACAGAAAGCCTAGAGCTAACAACAAATTAAATGGAGAGAGACTTAAAGCATTGTCACTAAAGCCAAGAACAAGGTTCTATTTTTCTCTCCATATCGATTCAATAGTTGAAAATTTAAAGCAAAGACCAACTGAAGGAGATTAAGGGCAGACAAATTGGAAGGAAGATGTCAAATTATCATTATTTATATATTATATGATAGTATACATAAATGGCCCCAAAAATTCCAATAAGAAAATATTATAGCTAATAAACAATTGCAACAAAGTGACTGGATACAAGATTAACTCAAAAAAATCAATAGCCCCAATATATAAATGACAAATTAACTGAGAAAGAAATCAGAGAACCAGCACCCTTAACAGTGGCCTTGAATAATATAAAATATCATGGATTAACTCTAGCAAAACAAGAGAAAGAACTAATAAAATAAAGTCTCTGAAGAAAGAAATTCGAGAAGATATCAGATAATGGAAATATCTTCAATGCTTTTGGTAGGATTAACATAATAAAATGGCTATATTACACACACAAAAAAAAATCAATGTACAGCTTCAATGAAATCACCATCAAAATTACAAAGATTCTTTTCAGACCTTTATAGGACAATCACCTTTATATGGAAGAGCAAAAACCCAGGAAAACTAGAATAATTCTGAACAATAAACAACTGCTGGAAGAATCACTGTCCCTGATTTCAAGTTGTATTACAGAGCTAGAGCAATAAGAAACCACGTGGTATTAGCATAAAAGAGACATGCTTATCAATGGAATTGAGTTGAAGACACAGTCACAAATCCACAAGCATATGAACATGTGAAAAGTAAATCATTTTCAATAAATGGTACTAATAAAACTGGGTATCTGTATGTAGAAGCATGCAAACAGATTGGTATCTATCACCCTGCACAAAATTTGATTTTAACTGGATCAAATGACTCAATATAATACCAGACACACTGAACCTTATAGAGGAGATTGTAGGGGAATAATCTTGAATGCATTGGCATAGAAGACACCTTTCTAAGTGAAAACCAATAGTTCAATCATTAAGATCAAATATTATTTAAGGGGACCTCATGGAACTGAAAATCTTCTGTAAGAGAAAGGGTACTGTCAAAAGGGCAAAACTACAGCCCACAGAATGAGAAAAGGTTTTTACCAATTCCACTTCTGAAAGTAGGCTAATATGCAAATTATATGAAGAACTTAAGAAACTAGATGTCATAAAAAGTACTCTGGTGTGAGAAATCCTTCTGTATATATGTTGCTTTTATTGGTTAATTAATAAGCTCTTTCAGGTAGTGGTTTAGCAGAATAGAGCTAGGTGGGAAAAACTAAACTGAAGGCTGAGAGAATGAAGGCAGAGTCAGGGAGACACACCATAGAGCCACCAGAGAGGAAAGACGTGAGCTGTCAGCTGGAACCTTGCTGGTAGGCCACAAGCCTCATGATAAAATATAAAATAATAGAAATGCGTTAATTTAAGTGGTCAGAGTGGGATAGAAATATGCTAAAGCTATTGGCATAACAGTGATTTAAATCATATAGTTTCTGAGTGATTATTTCAGGCCTGAGTTGCTGGGCAAACAGGAAATGAACAGTGGCTTACCACAACAGTACTTCAAAATGGAGTAAGACCTAAACAGAGAATTCTCTATGGAGAACTCTCAAATGGCTGAGAAACACTTAAAGAATTGTTCAACAGACTTATCCATCAGGGAAATGCAATTCAAAACTATTTTGAGATTCCATCTTACACCTGTCAGAATGAGTAAGATCATTAACACAAGTGACAACTCATGCTGGAGGGTATGTATAGGAAGGGGAACACTCCTCTATTGCTAGTGTAATTGCAAACTTACAGCCACTATGGAAAACAATACAACAATTCCTCAGTAAACTGGAATCTCACTCTGGGACACATATTCAAAGGGTGTTCCACTCTACCATGAATACATTTGCTCAACTATGTTCATAGCAGCTTTATTCATAACAGCCAGAAACTGGAAAAAACCTATATGCCCATCTTCTCAAAAATGGGTAAAGAAAATCTAGTGCATTTACACAATGGGGCATTACTCAACTTTTAAAAGAATAGCATTATAAAATTTATAAACAAATGAATGCTACTAGAAAAAAAATCATCTTGAGTGAGGTAACCTAGACCCTAAAGACACATATGGTATGTACTCAATTATAGGTAGATATTAACTGCTAAGTAAATGATAATCAAGATGTATAATTCATAGACCTAGAATAGTCAAGTAAAGAGGAGGACTCTAGGGGCCTGCCTGGATCTCCCTGGGAAGAGGAAATAGAAAAGGTTTGGCATGTCAACTGGAGGCATGTGATAATTGGAGTCAGAGAGATAAGGTTTCAGGGGGAGATGGAGAGAGAGAAAGAGTATTGAGAGAGATGGATGAAATTTGTGGCATTTGGGGGTTGTGTGCAAATCTAATGCAGTGGAAACTTCCTGGAATCTCTGAGGGAGATCTTAGAGAGGACTCTTATCAATCAGAATAAGAATTATGCTATGGCTATTTTGCCTAGCCAGGCAAGATTTCATATTGTATTGAGTTGCATTTGACTAACTTCTTGGCTAAGGGGGTTTGATAGGCAGACCCAAATAATCCACAATGATGCTAGAATACAGGGTGGCTTTCCAAATCTAACAGTAGGGCTCCATTGCTGAGCATAACTTCTGCTCAGCTAATTGAACATGAAGATGTGGAGTTTGAATTGAACTTGGTACCTTACCCCTATATTCTAGTCTCTTTGGTGTGGAAGGTACTCTGTAGGCTACCAAAATAGCTACCTGGATACTAAGGGAGTAAGTCACAAAACAATTCCACACCAGTTTGGAATTATGATTAATAAAAGGGTTATTTATTTAAAGGAAAAACTTACAGATCACCATCCTAGACAACAGCCCTCTGCAAGACCAGGAAAAGAGTCTGGTAGCCAGAAGCAGAGTCCGAAGAAAGAGATGGAACACACGGCTCCCACTGCTTTTTTCAAGCCAAAGAGACCACGCCCAAGTGGGCTGGTATCTTAAATGCTATTGGCTGAAGGAGTGGAAGGAGCTCCCAGAGCACCTCCCCCTTTTGTTTAAGTAAGAGAGTTCTAAACCTATGACAGAATTATATACAATAAGAACAAATATCCTATTCTAACTACCTTAAGTCTTGTATAATAAATAACTTGGCCAAGTCATGAGAGAAAAGTAACTACATTTATCTAGTCTTCAACCCCATTGAAGATAAGAGAAGAGAAATAATGTTATCTGGGTAATTAGGAAGTGCAATCAAACAACTTCCAAAACATGCAACAAATCACAGAGACAACTGTCTACCTGGCCAATCACCAAAAGTCACGTTTGCGGCATTGAAGCAACCAACTTTGGCTAAGGTCTATAATAACAGATTATTTTTAAAGGCAAGAAATTTTTCAAAACCGTTTTACCCTGTCTTCGCAAGATTTGACAGTTCTGCTTTTCCATTTCCGGATACTATGTATTTTGGTAGTAGTTGAGATATGGGCAGTTCCTTGCCCAGAGGCCAGAGTTGTCAAGAAAAAGACAAGCTACAAGTGGAGTGTCTATGGTGCTCAACAATCTCTTGGGAATAAATCGGTGTTGCCAAGAGCAATTGTGTCTCGCTACCACAGAACTCTAAATTAATTAAATGCCATTTGCTACAGCTCTTTGAAGAGGTTGAAGATTATCTATTTATACAGAATATAATCTCTATATATCTAAAAAACCCAATCAGTCTAACTATAAATATGACAAACATAGATGACTACTATAATTCTTAATACCTATCTAACTTAAAGACTAAGACAATAAACAACTGTGCAATAAATGAGGACAATGACCTCCAAATGTAAACAATGTACAAGAATCTTGATCAGGGGTAGAAATGTACACTGCAATATGGTAAATATATATGTATATATCAATATATAAACAATATATAATTATCTTAATCAGAGGTAGAAATGTACATTGCAATATGGTAAATATATATCAATACATAAACAATATATAAGTATCTTAATCAGAGGTAGAAATGTACACTGCAATATGGTAAATATATATATCAATACATAAAAAATATTTTAAACAGAGGTAGAAGCATGCAATATAATTTAACTTCACATCCATATACAAGAATCTATGCCAATGTAATTGTCCATAAACAATAACTCATAAATACCAATCTATTATCCCATAATACAATTTTTCCCTTTTTTTTCCAAAAAGACCCCATTGTGGAAAACTTAAACATTAATTATATAGATATATACAAATGTATATATTCAACGAAAGGTAAGATAGATATGAAGAAAAGTAAAAATGTTTTCTAAATGCTTTTTTCCTTCTGTCCCATATCATGGCTCTTGACATGAAACAGAAACTCTGGGTTTTTACCTTAACAACAGGATTGGAATTAGTGGGGGACTGAGACAGAGTGCAATTCCAAAACCAGGTCTCTAAATTTAGATATATAAATACATACAAATACAAATATAAATATGAATATATACATATAAACATATATCTTTTATTTTTACTCTTACAAAACCTATTCGGTTTTCTTGATGATCCCTATTCGGTAGTTATTTTTCCAACTGCCAGTATTCAAACATCCTGGGTCTCTTGAGTTTTTTGAAGATGAGTGTTTTCCTGGAAAAAACAGAACAAAGCCCTGCCCCCATCCTATATATTTTTCTTACCACCTGCATGATTATCATCATTGTGGATGAGTTGTCATTTCTTCTTTCCAAGAAGTTTCTCCTCTTCAAACCGAACCTTTATTAATTTTGATGATATCCACAATTTTTCTTCTCCTGTGGAAACAAGAGCAAAACCCCTTCTCCAATGCAATACATCTCCTGGCTTCCATTGTGAGGTCAACACATCCTTGAAATAAACCAGTTGATTTAGTTCAGCAGACTTTTCCATTATCCAATGTCTTTCTGCTACTGTTGTTCCTTTCTCATTAGCATTAAGAAAATTCAAGGTTAATAAGGCATTATGTAATCTATTTCTGGGGGCATTTTCCTCCCCTTTCTGTTTATTTAACATACCCTTTATAGTTTGATTTGATATTTCTATGACTGCTTGACCTGTAGGATTGAGTGGTATACCTGTAACATGCTTAATATTATAATAAGCAAAAAACATTTTATTTTCCTAGAGATATAAGCTTGGCCATTATCTGTTTTTATTTGTACAGGTATACCCATGATGGCCATAACTTCTAATAAATATGTGACTACTGAATCAGCTTTTTCTGAGCTTAAAGCAGTTGTTCAATAAAAGTCTGAATAAGTGTCAATGGTATGATGTACATATTTTAATTTTCCAAATTCTGCAAAGTGGAATACATCCATCTGCCAGATTTCACTCCTTTGAGTACCCTTCATGTTGGTCCCTGTAGGTAGTGCTGTTTGGTTATATAAAGAGCAAGTAGGGTATCTCTTTATAATTTCCTTACCTTGTTGCCATGTAATAGAAAACTTTTTCTTTAAACCTTTGCTATTAACATGATTTTTTAATGAAATTCTGAGACCTGCAACATGCTTCCAATCAATAATTGATCAATTTCTGCATTACCTTGTGCTAGAGGACCTGGCAGACCCATATGGGATTGGATGTGTGTCATGTACATCAGACAAAACCTATTCCTGATTATGTCTTGTGCCTGGATAAACAATGAAGTCAATTCTGTATCATATGGTATAAATTCAGCACTTTCAATATGCAAGATAACTCTGCATATTGTGAATTAGTAACTATATAAAGAGGTTCTTTAAAATCCCTTAGCACCATAAGAATGGTAAACAATTCTGCCTTCTGGACAGAATTATAAGTGCTTTGTTTCACCTTACTCAATCTGTCTGATTTTAACCTGCCTTCCCTGATTTATTAGCATTAGTATAAAATGTACGGGCTCCAGTTATTGGAGCATTACGTACAATTTGAGGAAGTATCCAAGAAGTTCTCTTTATAAGGTGAAGTCTACCGCTTTTGGGATAGTTGCTATTAATTTCTCCCACAAAATTAGCACAAGCTGTTTGCATTGGTTTATTGTCTTCCCATAATTTTTTTTTATTTCATCAGTTGTGTAAGGCACTATAATTTCTGCAGGGTCTATACCTGCTAGTTGATGAAGTCTCAGTTTACCTCTTATAATTAATTCAGAGACTGTTTCTACGTAAGTTTTATTTTTTTTTGTGTGGTAAAAAGATCCATTCTATAATAATATCTTCCCTCTGCATTAAAATTCCTGTAGGAGAAATTCTGGAAGGCAATATGACTAGAATACAACTAAGATTTGGATTCACCCAATCCACATGTGCCTCCTGTAATTTTTCCTCAACCATTGTCAGTTCCTTTTCTACTTCAGCTGTTAGTTCTCTGGGACTATTCAAATCGTTATCACCATCTAAGGTTTTGTTTAAATGAATTATTAGATCAGATGTTATCCCAATAGCCAGTTGTAGACTGGAAATGTCTCCTAAAAATCTTTGAAGTCATTAAGTGTCTGTAATCGATCTCTCCTAATTTGTGCCTTTCATGTTCTAATTTTATGAAGGTTATTAAAAGAATCTCCTCTTTCAATCTTTTCAGGAGCAATTTGTAATACCCATTTAGGCAAAACTATCTTTACTTCCTCAACATTCTTTCTAAATTATCTGTGTTTGAATCAGATAGCAAAATGTCATCCATGTAATGGTAAATTATAGGCTTAGGGACTTGCCTTTGTATTATTTCCAATGGCTGACTCACAAAGTATTGACACAGGGTTGGGCTATTGAGCATCCTCTGTGTGAGGATAGTCCATTGGTATCTCCTAGTAGGCTGAGAGTTATTATAATTAGGCACTGTGAAGGCAAATTTTTCTCTATCCTTTTCTTGTAAAGGTATAGTGAAGAAAGCCTTTAAATCAATAACTATAAGAGGCCATCCTTTTGGTAACAGAGAATGCATAGGAATTCCAGACTGTAGAGGGCCCATAGGTTGCATTAACTTGTTGACAGCCCTTAGATCTGTCACCATTCTCCATTTGCCAGATTTTGTTTTTAAAACAAACACAGGAGAATTCCAAGGGCTAGTTGACTCCTCAATATGTAGAGCATCTAACTGCTCCAGTACCAATTGTTCTAAAGCCTGCAATTTATCTTCAGCTAGAGGCCATTCTTTAACCCATATTGGCTTCTCAGTTAACCATCTTAAAGGTAGGGCTGTTGGTACTTCTAAAGGTTTGTTAGTTGCTTTATGTTCTTGTACAGCCTGAATGGCTGATGACCTTTGTTCATAGTACCTTATTACATCCTTCCCAGAATTATGAGTTCCTGGGACTGCAGGAATGTTAATCTGGGTATTACATTGCTGTAGCAGGTCACAACCATATAAATTTATTGCAATATAAGCTACATATGACCTTAGCTTTCCTCTTTGACCTTCTGGCCCAATACAGTCAACTTATCCCCTGCTTTGTTTAACTTGAGAAATGGTTCCAATTCCTTAAAGAGCCCAATTTGGATGCCAAGATTCTGGAGTGATGATACTCACATCTGCTCCTGTGTTTATCAGGCCAACAATCACTATACCATTCATATGTACTCTCAGCTTTGTTCTCTGATCATTTATAGACGTTTGCCAAAATATATGCTTCTTATTTCCTATTTGAATTTCTGACTTATCCTCCAAATTTGAGCCATAATTTAGAACCTTATGGTCTTGTACAGAAGGTTTTATAGTTTTTAATTTTCCTGATGTGACATGTCCTCCATGGTTACTGGGAATGACTGGACCACTTTTTGCTTGGGGACTTGGGAGAGGCCCCTCAGGGAGTTTCACTATGGTATTGGGTTGCCTTGTCTGTCTGTTGTTGATCTGCATTCATTGGTCCAATGTCATCCTTTACCACACCTCCTACATATACCTGAAGGCTGAGGTATCCTATTCTTGCCATTCCCAGATGAGGTAGTCCTAGAAATTCCTTGCCTGCAATCCCTTTTCAGGTGTTCTAATTTACCACAATTA
Source organism: Ondatra zibethicus (assembly GCA_004026605.1). Taxonomy (NCBI): domain Eukaryota; kingdom Metazoa; phylum Chordata; class Mammalia; order Rodentia; family Cricetidae; genus Ondatra; species Ondatra zibethicus. The sequence continues at coordinate 32,437 of PVIU01010405.1, read as the reverse complement.
AAACATTTGGCAGTTTTATGTCTCCTCATTGCTTTGGAAATCACTTCTCCTACCCAAGATTCAGTTAAATGTCTGAAAATGCATGGTATGCTGAATCCATTCACCCTTAGGTGCTGATCTAGACCTTAAAGGCCCAATTATCTTTTTACATTCTAAGTTTGGATTTTCAAAAGCCAGCGATTCAAGAACTATTCATCTAGCTTCTGGGTCTTTTACTCCTTTGTTCAGAGCCTTAATTAATCTTTGCAAAAAGTCACTATAGGGTTCTCCCTGTCCCTGCCTAACCCTGGTATATGACTTGATCATATTCCCTGGTTCTGGTATTCTATCCCAAGCATTCAAGGCTGCTTTGTGGCATCGGGACAATACTTCTTCATTATAAAGAGCTTGGACCTGTGGCTCAGCATAACCTCCTACACCAAGAACTTGATTCTGGGAAACCTCCACACATTTTGTTCTCCATTGCTGTTCCATATGTTTGGATTCTTCTCTGAAATAAATTCCAAACATCAAGGAAGGTCCATCTTCTAACACTACAGATGCTAACTGTGAGAAATTATGGGACATAGCCCTGACATTAGAAGCCCAAATTTTTATCATTTCCTTAAGAAATGTAGAGTGCAAGCCATAATTAACAACAGCTTGCTTAATTTTCTTTAGGCCATTCATTCCTATTGGCATCCATCTAGCTTCTTTGGCTCCCTTTGAGCCTTTAGAAGTTGACACTTTGTCAGAGTAAATTTTAGGGTATGTCGCTAAAATCCTGGGTAAACCATTTCTGACAGCCAGTGGTGACAGTGTATCCTGCCCTTGTGTCTTCTCACCCTGTTCATCAGCTCTGATAATTTCCTCGATCATTTCAAATCTCTTGATCATAATCTCTTGTAAAGCCTGAATCTCTTGACCTGCAAAAGTTTCTAGTGATTTCCCTACAGTATAAATTTTCTGGTCCCCGTTCTTCACCTGTGATTCCAAGGTCTTAATGTTTCCTTTCAAAGATAAAATACATCTCCTCCTTGAAATGCTCCTGAACATTGTGTAAATTTACATCCTGGAGGTATATTCTGTCTGTTACCTTATCAAAACTCTGTGATAACTTCTAAATGTCAAATTCAACAGCTTGAACCCTCTCTGGTAAGTTTCTAGTACCCTTAGATATGGAGTCAATTTTGCCTATCATGGTATTAATCCTATCAGTTAATGCCATATAATTCCATAATGATATAATATGAAGAAGAAAACTGAAACCTAAAAACCAGGAAATTGAGGTATCTCCATAGGCATATAGGCCTCTTGTGATTTCTTCCATAGTGGCAGCAGAAACTGTGGAAAATGTTCCATTAAAAATGAAACCTGCCATTTTACCTGTTAACCAGCAGATGGCGCTGTTTCCAAGTTGCGACTGGAACCAATTCAATGGTGTCATGACAAATCCTGTTTTAAAATCTCATTCAAAAGGTTAGATGAGGTATACAGAGGGAGAAAACCCAGACTTCAGGCACAGAGCTAAAAAAACCCAGGGAGCTTCTAGCAGCTGATAAACAATATGGTTCTCCCCAGGTGCACCCACCCTGCTGCTCTGCTTTGACCCGATGCAGGGGGTCATGACACAGCCGCTATGGAAGTGCTCCAGTCCATCAAACAGCTTGTCTATTTGAGCCATGACATCACAGGGAATTTTTGCCCCAGGGGGTTTACAGTGTTAGGCAAACGCTTGTGCTCTAACTTGCACTGCCTAAGCACTGGCTGCAAGGGAGGATTTAAAAACCACATGGAAAAGATCAAACCAGGCTTGCAGAGACTGTCCAGGCCCATGGATCCCGGGAGGCATGGAGTTTACTGCTGTCTCCATGCACAGGCTGTGGCTGAGGGAGGGTTCAAGGGAAGCCGTGCCCACTGTAGGCAGCCAAGCCAGGGGGTAGAAGGGTGAGGGATGGTTCTAAAACCAAACATTGGAGCCAGATAATGGAGTAAGTCACAAAACAATCCCATACCAGTTTGGAATTATGATTAATAAAAGTGTTACTTATTTAAAGGAAAAAATTATAGATCTCTGTCCTAGACAACAGCCTTCTACAAGACCAGGAAAAGAGTCTGGTAGTTGGAGACAGAGTCTGAAGCAAGAGAGTGAGCACATGGCTCCCACTGCATTTTTCAAACCAAAGAGACCATGCCCAAGTGGGCTGGTATCTTAAAGACTATTGGCTGAAGAGGTGGAGGAGCTCCTGCAGCAGGATACCAACTCAGTAATGAAATTTTCAACATACAATCTGTCTTGCCTGAAAGATATTCTTGTGCAATAGTGGCACCAAATTTGTGGGAGTGGCCAACAAGTGTCTGGTTTAATGTGACACCCACAAAACCAGAAGGCAGTTATGCCTGACACTGCCAAGATGGCCAGGAACCAGAAACTGGGTAGCCAAAGACCTAAGGCAGAGCCACACATGCCTGGACAAAATAAATAAATAAAAATTCCTAATAATATTCTGCTATATTCCTAGGTTGATTCCTTGTCCAATTGCCATCAGAGAGGCTTTCTCCACCAGCAGATGGAATCAGGTACAAAAACTCATAACCAGACATTATGTGGAGAGAGATTCTAAATTGGAGGTCACAAATCTCTCCACTCAGAGGTCATGGAATCCTGTGAAAATGGAGGTGGAAAGATTATAAGAATTAGAAGAAAGAATATTAAGAGCTGCAAAGGAAAAAGGTCAAGTAACATATAAAGATATAAAGATAAACCCATCAGAATTACACCTGACTTCTCTATGGAAACCCTGAGATCCAGAAGGTCTTGGATAGATGTGCTGCAGAAACTAAGACCATGGATGCAAGCCCACACTAGTATACCCAGCAAAGTTTTCTTTCACCATCAATGGAGGAAACAAGATATTCCAGGATAAAAACAAATTTAAGCAATACATAGCCACAAAACCAGCCTTCCAGAAAGTACTAGAAGGAAAACCACAACAAAAGGAAGAAAACAATACCCATAATAACACAGACATCTAAAAACCCTCCACCAGCACAACTCAAAGAAGGGAAACACACAACCTCTACCACCAAAAAAAAAAAAAAAAAAAAAAAAAATAGCCGGAGTAAACAACCACTGGTCATTAATATCACTTAATATCAATGGATTCATTTCACCTATAAAAAGGCACAGGTTAAGAGAATGGATACAAAAACAGGATCCAACATTCTGCTGTTTACAAAAAATACACCTCAACCACAAAGCCAGAAATTATCTCAGAGTAAAGGGTTGGAAAAGGTTTTTCAATCAAATGGACCTAAGAACCAAGTGAGTATGGTTATACTAATATCTAACAAAATCGAGTTCAAACTAAAATCAATCAGAAGAGATGGAGATGGACAATTTATACTCATAACAGTAATAATCCATCAGAATGAAGTCTCAATCCTGAATATCTATGCCCCTAATATAAAAGCACCCACATACGTAAAAGAAACATTACTAGAACTCAAACCACACATCAAACCCCACACACTAATAGTAGGCAATTTAACACTCCTCTCTCACCAATGGACATGTCAACCAGACAGAAACTTAACAGAGAAATACGAGAACTATCAGATGTAATGAATTGAATGGACTTAACAGACATCTATAGAACATTCCACCCAAATAGGAAAGAATATACCTTCTTCTCAGCATCTCATGGAACCTTCTCGAAAATTGACCACATACTCAGTAACAAACCAAACATCCACAGATACAAAAAAATTGAAGTAACCACCTATGTCTTGTCAGATCACCATGGAGTAAAGTTAGAATTTAACAACAATTCCACCCCCAGAAAGTCTACAAACTCACGGAAACTGAACAGTCAACTATTGAACCACTCCTGGGTCAAGGAAGAAATAAAGAAAGAAATTAAAGTCGTCCTTGGATTCAACAAAAATAAAGACACAACATATCCCAACCTATGGGATACTATGAAAGCAGTGCTAAGAGGAAAGTTCATAGCACTTAGTGTCCACATAAAGAAAACGGAGAAAGCACACATTAGTGACTTAACAGCACACCTGAAAGATCTAGAGAAAAAAGAACCTGACTCACCCAGGAGGAGTAGAAGACTAGAATTAATCAAACTGAGGGCTGAAATCAACAAAATAGAGACACAGAATCCAAAGAATCAATGAAATGGATAAGATCTTCACTAACCCCACATCAGACAAAGGTCTAATCTCCAAAATATACAAAGAACTCAAGAAACTAGACATTAAAACTATAAATAACCCAACTAAAAATGGGGTAATGATCTGAACTGAGAATTCTCAACAAAAGAAGTTTGAATGGCCAAAAGATGCTTAAAGTCATGTTTAGCTTCCTTAGTGATCAGTGAAATACAAATCAAAACAACTTTGAGATACCATCTTACATCTGTCAGAATTGTTAAAATCAAAACCACCAAGGATAGCCTATGCTGGAGAGGATGTGGAGTAAGGGGAACACTCCTCCATTGCTGGTGGGAATGCAAACTTGTACAACCACTTTGGAAATCAGTGTGGCAGTTTCTCAGGAAATTGGGAATCAACCTACCTCAGGATCCAGCAATACCACTCTTGGGAATATACCCAAGAGATGTCCAATCATACTACGAAAGCATTTGTGCAACTATATTCATAGCAGCATTATTGGCAATAGCCAGAACCTGGAAACAACCTAGGTGCCCCTCAATGGAAGAAAGGATCAAGAAAGTGTGGATTATATATATACACATTAGAATACTACTCAACAGTAAAAAACAATGACATCTTGAATTTTGTATGCATATGGATGGAAATAGAAAACACTATCCTTAGTGAGATAACCCAAACCCAAAAAGATGATTATGGTATATACTCACTCATTAGTGGACTCTATCAATAAACACAGGACATTAAGCCTATAGCTCACAAGCCTAGAGAAGACAAATAGCAAGGTGAACCCCCCCAAAATATATACAGATCCTCCTGGAAATTGAAAGCAAACAAGATCGCCTGAAAAAAGTTGGGAGCATGGGGGTGGGGTTAGTGGTGGTAGTAGGTTTGGGGGTTGGAGTGGGGGAAAAGGAGAGGGCAAAGGAGAAGGGCGAAGGGAAGGCCTGGGGAGAGCTTGGGGGAGTGGGAGTGTGGAGACAGAGAAAGTGCAGATATTGGAGCAGGGAATAAGATATCTACATTAAGGGAGTCATTTTAGTATTGGTAAGATACTTGGCTCCAGAAGTGATCCTAGGTGTTCATGGGAATGTCCCCAGCTAGGTACATGGGCAGCAGAGGAGAGGGTACCTGAACTAGCTTTGTCCCATAATCACATTGATGAATATCTTGATTATCACCATAGAAATTTCGTCTGATGGATGGAGATAGAGACAGAGACCCACATCCACATCAGAGCAATAGACTGAACTCCCAAGGTCCAGTTGAAGAGCAGAAGGTTGGAGAAGATGAGCAAGGAAGTCAGGACCGTGAGGGGCATGTCCACCCACTGAGACAGTGTGCCTGATCTAATGGGAGCTCACCAAATCCAGCTGGACCAGGACTGAATGAGCATATGATCAAACCGGAATCTCTGAATGTGGCTGCCAGTGGGGGCAGACTGAGAAGCCACCGATAATGGCAATGGGATCTATCTCTTCTGCATGTATTGGCTTTTTGGACCCTATTCTATTTAAATGCACACCTCCCTTGGCTGGGATGGAGGTGGGAGGGCCTTGGACTTCCCACAGGGCAGGGTACCCTGCTCTCTCTTAAGGATGAAGGGGGATGGAGGAGGGTAGTGGGGCAGTGGGAGGGGACTGGGAGAATGGGAGGAAGTGTAATTTTTTAATGAAAAAAATAAAAAAGTTAAAAAAAAGAATTAGAAGTTTTGGAGGGCACCAGAAAAATATGACCCAGTGAACCAATTCAACAGAGCTATTCACTGAGACTGAACTGACAATCATGGAACCTGGATGGGTGTGACTAGGTCCTCTTTGAATTTGTTAACTTGGTATTTTTGTGAGACTCCTGACAGTGGGAATTGGAGTGTCTTTTTCTCTTTTGCTTGCTCTTGGGGCTCTTTTCCTACTCTTGGGTTTTTTTGCTAAGCCTCAATATGAAGGCTCTTGACTTGTTTTATTGTATTTTATTTTGTCATTTTTTTTTGTTATGTTTTGAAGGTCTGTTCATCTCTGATCTGGAGGAGAAGGAATGTGAGCAGAGTTGACAGGAATAAAGGGAGGAGAAAATGTGTTTGGGATGCATTCAGGAAAATAATAATAATAAAGGCTAGTGTGATAGATTCTTCTTTTTAATTACAAGAAAGTGGAGATATGTAGTGACATATTTAAACTGTAACTATTGTTTTTGTTGTAACTGATTTGTGAATTTGTGTATCTTGCTCTCTTTCCTCTAGTCCTTTCAATTATATATTGAGAGTAGGGAGAAACAATAGCCATAAATTAAAAATAATGCAAGTATCAGCTTCTTTGTAGTAAATCCTTGATATTTGAAGAAATCTAAAGGAAATGCTATATTCTGCTTTAAAACTTGAACTTTCCATTAAAGCTTTTGCTTAAAGGGAGAACAAAGTCCTATTTCATTCAGAACTTTCTTTCCATGTGTATGAGTGGAACATTCAAAAAATTTTATAGCTCAAAGTTCCCATGTAATGGAATAGAGAATTCAAAATCAACCACGGAATCACCTTCCCAGAATGTGAACTCACGGAATCAAAACCAAGGTAAACTTGATTGTAGCAATTATGTAATTTTAAGGATCTATAAAATTTTTGTTGGAAACTTGTATAAGTTTTTTCAGGATGTTGGAATCCAGAAAATGCACAGAAATGCTATCCCTTTGAAGTCTTTGTATATGTCACATAGGTTAAAATCTAGGGAAATATTATACTTAATAATACTTTATGTTCTGATAAGGTCTATTGACCATTGAGGCAAGTCATTCTCTCCACAGATGTGGTAAATCCTGCAGAGGCAGAAGAGAATAAACCACACACACACACACACACACACACACACACACAGCTGATGCACTAATGGTTCTTCACAGTGTTGATTGTGATTGATAGCATTCTATTACCTTCCTGCTTATTTTAAAAGTCCCTGACACAGATTGATTAAAGGCAAGGGCTGCTATGAACCTATGAGCAATTTATGGATTTTGAAAGTGCTTTCTCATGTACCATTTGAACACAAATCATTTCTTGCTTTTACAACTATGTTCTCCCACAATCTCTGTTATGTAGAAAATATGTTTAATAATGAAAAACTGATGTTTGAGTTTAAAGCATGACACTGTTAAAGATTGAAGCAACAACAACAGAAAATTTAATTTTGTATGATTTTAACTAGTTTTTAATCTGCTTCTGGACAACTAAAATGATTTGTAAGCAGTTAATGCATTAATGTGGAATTCTCAGCAGTACAGGATTATATAGAGACTGCACTCAGCATGTAGCTGCTCAGCACTGGCTCTCCTGCCAAGAAGAGAATGCATTACTTCTTTGTTTGATTTATATTTTAATGCTGTTTTTCTTCTCCCTCTAATTCCCATTACCTCTCTGTTTGCCAGCTCAGAGGTACCCCACAGGAGCAGCAGCAAGGCAGGTGGAATTATTGGCTTATTGTGGATATTTATGTCCCAAAGTCTCTCAGTCATCTGTGTCATACGAATAAAGTGGCCTCCAGCTAAGGAGACTGGATGCCAGTTTTAACTATAAAACTTAAGGAACTTGAAAAATAAATTTTAAGGTTAAATTTTCAATCCTTCTTTGCTTAAAATGTTAAAAATTAGCTATGTTTTGTCTTTTCCCAATGGGCCAGCTATATCTCAGAACATATGAAAAAATTTCTGAAAGACATAAACAGGAGAAATCTGAGGCTATGTTTATGGTAGGACAAGCAGAGCACTTGAGATTTAGGAGGGACAAGAGGTCCCATTTTCTTTATTTTTACGTTCCCAGATGAACAAATTATTTCTGGTAATAAGTGAGACTCTTCCACTCTGGAAATACACAGGAGTGAGACTCTTCCACTCTGGAAATACACAGGAGTGAGCCTAGGGTGAAAATGATGTGGCTGGGGAATTTTGTGTCCTGAAGGGAGATGTGGAGAGAAGGAATGTGCTCCCTGGATATGCAAAAACTTCTTGTTTCCTATAGAAGAAATCATCCTGCCAAATTTCAGTTAAGGCTTTTGCTCTCATGAGCTTCTTTAGGATGAAACAGTGAATTCCTGAACCTCAGAAGAGAGGCTATTTTAGAGTCACTCCCAACAGAAACTACCAAGAAATAATTGAAAGGATTTCACATTTTCACAAGGGGCCTAAACTTGAGAAAACAGTATATGCCCTGAGTACTTTGTTTGATTCCCAGGAGTAAGTGCAATGGAATTGCTCAAGGCCTGAGTAAATATGCATGATATTAAGACAACCATATTAAAGAGCAGAATAAAGACGAAGGAAATCACTGGAAAGTTAAAAACAAACAAAAACATGGAGACATTATTATAGGAGTTGAATTTTGTGAAGAATTGGAAAGTGCAAAACACACTTGTAATGGTTTAAGTAAAATGGTGCGGGTCCCTGAGTGGTGGCAGTGGGCAGTATGCCATGAAACCAAGCCACATTTCCCCAAGCATCAGCCAGCAGTGGGTAGTGGGTCTCAAGACCACGGCAGGCCTCGGAGGCAGCTGGGTCCCAGGTAAGAAGGAGTGTGGCAGGTGAGAAACAGAGATGAATAGGCACACCATGCAGAATGAAGTTGGATATTTATTAATTGAGTTATGGAAGGGAAGGGGAGAAGGGGGAAGAGCAGAGAGAGAGAGACAGAGAAAGAGAGAGACAGAGAGAGACAGAGACAGAGATGGGGGAAGGGGAGAAGTGGGGAGAAGGGAGAAACAGAAACTGCCTCTTTAAGAGAGAGACAGAAAGGAAGGGACTGAGGCTGGAAGCTGAAGATCACCTTGCCTTGGGAGGGAGTGGGTGTGGCTTGTCTCTTACAAGGACAGGATAGACCATTACATTCCCATCTCTTTTTTATAATAAAAAGGAAAGAGGTTAGTCACAACATGTTAAAGGAATCAGGGCGGGAGATTCTCAAGACTGCTTTCTGCTTATTTGTGGGCATTGTCTTTTGGGGGAACCTGAGAAAGATGGGTGCTGGTCACATCCTGGAGTGGCTAATCTCTTTGTTCCTGTCTGGTGTTTGTGGTATGGAAATGTCTGGTGTCTCTTATACCTGTTTAAGGTACTGGCAGAACAAAGGACAAAGTTAAGTTTAGGAAAAATAAATTAGGACCAGGGAATTGAGAAGGGTATATCTGACTTGTTTAAGGTTGATCCTTCAATTCGGCTCCCTGGAACTCACAAGAATTCTTTGGGTTTGTGAAAACAAAAGTTTTAGACAGCAGCAGAATGATTGTGACTGATGTTTTCACACAATGAAAAATATTTTTAAGACTATGGAAGGCAGTGTGAGAGAGAAATTTCATAGTGTATATTTGTCCTCACTCCTTTATACCTTGTAGGTATATACCTTATATACAAATATACAAAATACAAATTCCTTGCATTTGTATTTTGTTGAAATTTGTTTGGTGAGGTTGTCCTTTTAAATGGCAAAACCTCTCAGCTGTCAAACTACATCAGAGATCTTTGAGAAGGATAAAATTTTACTTGAGTTATTGATTAAAAAATGACAGAGAACTTACTTGGTTGACACCTAGAGCTACTGCTCAGGGTCCTCCATGGTCACTGAAGGTCATATTTGCCTTTTGCTGTTTAGTGCAGAGCTTTGCAGGCTCCAGAAGATACTGTGGGCTAAGAAATCTACAGGAAGACATGATAGAAAATAAAATTCCAGAGGCATTTGAAGGAGTCCAGAGCAGAGAAATGGGAGAATAGTGGAGTATTAATAATTCAGTCTTCCATATTAAACCTAAAATCTCCATGCAGTGTGCTCATATAAATAAATTCAGCCTAGTATAATATAACTTTTCTTCCACTATTATCCCCCACCCTTGAAATCCATCCCCACAAAGTATTTCTCAGAATTCTGTTTGAATGAATTAGTAAACTCATTACATTCTTTAGTGGTATAGTGCACATCCTCATGGGCTCCGCTTTCTCTCTCCCCTCTAGGAGACTGCTTAGTTTTAAACCTGGTTATAGGTCAAAGCAACTTTCGGTGAGCACTGAGGGACTTCACTATTGCTTTGCTCAGCATCTCATTCAGGGAAAGTTGCAGCCTATTCAGCAGCAGTCAATGGAGGATTCCCCCAGGCAAAGGTGGAGAGAGCAAAACTGCAAGCTGTGAGTGTGAGGACACATTCTCTGCTGAAGGTGGAGAGACTAATTTCTTGGAGGAGATAGACTTTCATATTCAAAAGACAAACATTGTGTGAACATCCTTGTTAGGTCCCAGAAAGTCTATACATGGAGAAACGAGTTCAAGATGAAATACAGAAAGATTATTGGTGGTTAAATAAAAGCCAGACTTCCTTAGGAACTTGAGAACCATGTTCCTGTTGTCTGTGAGTAAATTGGGCACACCTGTGAGGAATTTCCTTTATTGGATCATTTGAGGTGGGAAGGCAGATCCTAAATCTGGGCCATACCTTCTGAAGACAGTCTGCATAATAGGATGTGGAAAAAAGAAGCTTTTGGTTTTTTTCTTCCTTACCCTCACTTTCAATGGCAAGTGAAATCCTGTTTAAAGCATTCTTTTGCTGATATTAGAACCTATTACTTCAGAATTACAATTTAAACTGAAGACCAGCAGCAATCTTGAAATCCTCCAAGAATCCAGATGGAATCTGCTGAGTCATCCAGTCTTGGACTAAGCAATTATGGGGTGCCTGGCCTGTCTTCTGTGAGACAGACATTGTTGAATCACATCTTATAAGTAATTCTAATATATCTCATATATATCTTGAGAAATATAATCCCATAATTTCATGTCACTATTGTTTCCATGGGAATATATTGCCAGCTTTATCATCTGGCTCATAGTGTCCATAACTGGGTAAAATTGTTGGTGCCTTTCCTCACCCAGTAGTCTGCATAGAAATTTCTGGTCCCGTGAAAGTTTGTGAAAAGGGAAGAAACATCCATTTCAGTTCCTGTTTGTTTTTTTCAGGTCCAGTGACAAAAGCATTTGGTTTCCTCAAAAACAATGTCTTACCATCAAACTCTCATGGGTAGCCAGGAGCAATGGCAAATAACCTATATTATTTTGAGTGTCAACTGGTTACAGGACCTACCCAACCAGTTATTTGAGATGAGGTATTACACATCTGAGATTGGCTTTTTATTTAGCAACCTATTGATTAAAGAACCAAAGTTCCTCCATTTTGTCCTCTGCCTCCATCTTATGTCTTGTGTAAGCTATTTCCCTTAAGACATTCCGGTCCTCGACATAACTAGGGGCAAAAATAACAGGGTAGGCATCTGTAAAGCACAGATAACAGCAGAATGTCCCCACCCAAATGTCAGCAGATAAGAAAATCTGACAAGCAACAGGCAAGGTTTGAAAATAAAATTTTGGAAAAGTCCTTAGACCCCAGCCAATCAGGATTGAACCTGTCACCCCACACTCTGCTAATGTTACTTTTCTGGTTTTTGCCTTTAAATATTGCCCTCTAGAAGGGTGGGGTACCTTCTCTTGCTGTTGCACTGACAAGGTCCCTGCCAGCTTGTATTGTGCACACGATAAACTTTGCTTTTGCATTTCAGTCTTCCAGGTGGTCTTTTTGGGTCCCCACGGACTAAGCATAACATGGATATCTTCTAGTAGGAGCATTATTCAGCATGTAGATTAACCCCATAGATTAATTAAAGTGTGTGTGTGTGTGTATTTGTATTATGTCATTTTTGAAATAGTAGATCCCAGAAGGCTTTTTCAGACATCTTTAGTGTTACTTATACTTTCCTCCACCCATCTTCTGGACCTTCCTTTTCTCTTCCTCATTTAAACTTCTCCCCTACCCATTATTACCCCTTTCTCTTTTATATCACCTTTGTCAAAATAGTTCTATATTTTATCTTATGCAAATAGAGATTTTTAATTTGGTCCTTGAAAATTCTAAAATTTCTGAGCATCTGCATTCACTTTTAATATTAATTACTTTTTCTGTGCTCCTATATGAAGAGACAAAATCAAGTTAAACTAGTAATAAGCCAGCTAGTCCTATCAATAGTTTTCTGAAAAAGTTTCTGTGCCTAATGCAAAAAGGTCACAAGTTTCAGTTTTAGTAAGTTCTTCACCTTCAAGAACATTTTGCCTTTGACAAGCTACTTCTTTCCCCAGTCCTTACTATCTCATCTCAAGTCCATGTCATGAAGTGTCTGTGTGGCTGCTTCCCCTTCTTGTCACCCAAACATGTTTTGTAAGATGTTTCTGTAATAATTCATTTACAAACATGTTTAGGACTTTGTGGTTTCTAACAACAAACAATTATTTCTTCTTGACTATGTGGCAACAAAGAAATTTTTTGATTTTCCCCTAGAAAATAGGCAAAAGTATTGTTTTGATTGAAATGTAAGGACACTACATAGTAATTTAAGCTTTATAAAATAATCTCCAATAGAGATAGAGACACACAGCCACATCAGAAGAATGGACTGAGCTCCCAAGGTCCAGTTGAAGAACAGAAGGAGGGAGAATATCAGCAAGGAAGTCAGGACCATGAGGGGTTGGTCCACCCACTGAGACAGTGTGCCTGATCTAATGGGAGCTCACCAAATCCAGCTGTACCAGGACTGAATGAGCATGTGATCAAACCAGACTCTCTAAATGTGGCTGCCAATGGGTACAGACTGAGAAGCCATCGATAATAGTACTGGGACCTGTCTCTTCTGCATGTATTGGCTTTTTGGGACCCTAGTTTACTTGGATACACACCTTCCTAAGCCTGGATGGAGAGGGGAGGGCCTTGGACTTCCCACAGGGCAGGGTACCCTGCCCTCTCTTAAGGATGCAGGGAGAGGGAGGAGGGTTAGTGGGGGAGCCGGAAGGTAATGGGAGAAGGGGAGGAAGGGTCAATTTTTGAATGAAAAAAAAATAATAAAAAAATAATCTCCAAGAAAAGTAACTGCATAAATACACATAAAAGCCAGCAATACTGTGTTATGTATGTATAATTTTTATTTTTGTCTCTTACATGAAAGTGTGAATGTTCATCATAATAATTATAAACAAATATGAATGTGTGTATTTCTATATATTTCCAACATTTGACAATGACAATTTAGAGGTTGGGAAATGGGGCTGTATCAGAGAAGTTGATATGGCAGCACAAGTAAAGATTTGTCAATTAAAGTAGATAATTATAAGGTTGTTGTTTTAGTTTTACTTCATAAGTTACTATTAGTGCTCATGTGTGTGTATCTGTGTCTGTGTCTATGATGTGTGTATACACACATGTGCATGGTGCATATACAAAAATCAAAGGACAACTTTGTGGAGTCAGTTCTCATCTATGATTTTTCCATGGTTTTAGGAGTTGAAATGACAGGAGAAAACCTTTCATGGTTAAGAAATATTTTAAGTGTAAATGTATTCATAGAACATATCATTTGAAAGACAGAGGCTAGAAGAATGGCTTTTCCAAAAATTTTTCTAAACTTGTGTTGTTTACCAAGTATCTGTTTTCAGTCTAAACCAGAAATTGGTAAAATGTAAAGTGATGGAAGAAGAATAGTCTATGAAAGTACAAAAGCAATATCTATGTTAATCTTATACAAAATAGGATTTAATTACGAAATTATAATTGGCAATTTTACAAATCATTATTGGTAATGTGGCAATGCATAAAAAAGTTCTAAAAATTATACACATGTACATACCAAACAATGCAGTACTGTACATATTAAGAAAACACTGACAGAACAGAGATTGCATGTGCTGTTACCTTGCAACTTAAAAAAAGATTATAACTTTTTTAAGGAAAAAGTATTGGGGATGGCATGGCAAAAATGAAACATTGTTATATTGCTCATAGAGGTGTAATTAGTTCAACTGCTATGAAAACAAATGAAGATTCCTTATAAACTTAAATATAAAATTGCTATTTGATTTAAATTTTTCCCTTTCAGTGTATAAATAAAATAATTAAAAATGATTACTCAACTATAAATGGTAAAATTATCATAATTCACAGTACACTAAACATATAAATAATCCAAATACTCACTTATGAATGAATGGATGAAGAAATTACAATGTAACCACCCAGTGAAATATTCAGCCATAGGAGAAGGGAATACAAATGAAATCCATTATGCACTTGGACTTTAAGAATACTGTGGTTAGTGAAAGTAGACCCAGACAGACACAATAAAAAAGTTGATTTCATCAGCATGAACAAGTCAGGTAAGGGAAGAGACAAAGTAGCTACAAGGGGATGTGAGGGGTTTTAGGTGTCACTGATTAGTGTGTGAAGTTTCTTCTTCAGGTAATGAAGAAGTTTGGAAACTAAATGCATCTTGTGACAGCATTTTTTATGACTCTCATAAATGTTATAAATAAAGTGTAAGAACTTAGAATGATGAATTAGTGTTGTGTAAATTTTGGGTCACTTAAAATAAACTTCTAAACCAAAAAGAAAATAAGAAAAGTATAAATCTAGTTATTTACTCAAAATAATGGTGAAGGATTCTTAAAGCATTCATAAATATTCATGATTGTTCATACGGGCAGTGTTCATTACATCAAAACACAAGGATCTAACCATTCTGGTCTGCAAGGGCCCCTCCCCACACATATGCATGATTCAAAATAAAACCAAATCAAAGAATAAGTTTTGCTTTGATGACCTTCAATAATAGGCTGACTGTAAGATATACAACAAAATAAATATTTTCCTTCTTCATCTTCAAAAAAAAGTGACCAAGAAAGGATAGTAACAGGTGGTGAGGAAAGATATTAGGAACACAGTCAAAAGAACTCATGAGTCATGAACGAGTATATAAAATGAACCATTTTTGTAACTCAAACAACCAATGTTTATTCTCTTTTGTGCTATAAAAGTGCATAAAAATTCAATTGACCATGGAAGTGGAAAACCCTAAACAAAGTTCCAGTTCTGGAACTCTACAGAAGTTCACAGAAATGTGGTATTTTAGACTCAGCAACTATTCATTTGAGTGACTACCTTAATTGAACTGTGTGATGTTTTTATTTCTGAAGTTATTGCGATAAAGTAATATTAATTTTTACTTTTAAAAGATGAAATCTGATAAAATTTCATATATGTAAATTTCTAGTAAACATAGAATGTAGTAACAGAAATGTCTATCATTTAGGTATTAGTTGATGGCTACAGGGAGCAATAAGAGAATACCTTGTGGTAACACAACCTGTAGCATAATTAATAAAAATTCAGAGTCAGAAATTAAGATTCAGCCTGAAGGTCAAAAAGTAAAACAGCCAGTTACTGGCTCTTACCTCAACCTTGATCTGAAATGGCAATCCTGCCTCCTGGAATCAGAGAATGAGTCTTTGTGTATGAGAGATGTCTTTGCCCATATTATATTTCTCCCTAGGGCTGGGATTAAAGGCATGCACCACTGGGGTTAAAGATATGGGTCATTATGGCTACTGTGATTTAAGCTGTGGATTATTTTGGCTACTGGGTTTAAAGGTATGTCTTACCAAAACCTGGTCTATAAGGCTGACTAGTGGAACTGTTTTACTCTCAAATATTCAAACAGTCTTTATTTATTAAAATACAATTGATATGCCACTACATTTCCCCTTTTTGTCTAAAGTAAAATAGAAGACTATAACTAATAGAAGAAAGCTATATGCAATGACTATATACAATATATACAGGCAATAAATATATCAACAATGTTTAGTTCATTTGCATTTGACAAATTTAGAGAAAATATTTCATATCTATCCTATCTTGGTGAGTCCAAAGTCTTATACCTAATTTACTTTCTATCATAACTTACTTTCTGTATCTAGTAAATTATAAACTATAGCTATATAATCTTCAACTCCCTCAGAGACCCAAGAAGGGAATAAAATTAACTGAGTAAGCAGGAAGTATAAGCAAGTGACTTCCAAAAACTGTGAATAATGTCAGAAACAGCTGGCTGCTTGGACAGTCACCTAAAGTTCCTCTACAATGTTGGGGCATCCATTTTCACCTACAGGCCTAGTGTATTTGACTTTTTGTGAAACTGGATATTTTGTGTCCTGCTTGTCTAATTAGAACAGCATCATGTCAGCAGTCAAGGCAGGGGCATTTTCTTGCTCAGTGGCTTACTTTTGCACAAAGAAAGTAAACTCTGTGTGGAGTTTATTCAATGCCTATTATCCTCTCTGAAGTAGATTTTTACTGCCAGGAGCAGACATGTCTCATTGTCATAAGAAAGAAGAGCCTAAGTTATTAAAGTATCATAAATGCCACATTCTGTAGATCTCAGAAGTGTTTGAAGATGACTTTTGTATTTAATTATATCTTTGTTTGACCTTGAAAATATATGTAATATTACAAGTTTGATTATACTAAGTGATTAACTACTAACATATATTTCTTTATTATCCTAAATGGTTGGTAATAATAATTTTCTAGGATTAGAAATTTGCATTACATTGTTAAATAAGCTATATAGGTACAATATTTTAAACAGTATTAGAAATGTATGTATAATATGTTTTATCAAAATTAATCTCAAATTTGTATCAATATACAAAATTTGTATACAATATACAGAAGGAAAAACAATGTAAAACATTTAAAACTAATAGTTGCTTTTAAAATGTAGATTCAATAATATACCTTTTTATCTTATCATATCTATATCCTCCATTTTTCTTTTCAGAGTAGGTTCAATAATGTACCTTTCTATCTTATCATATCTATATCACCCTATTTCTTTTCCTTTCACTTTTTCCTTTTCTTTCTTTGTTTCTTACTCTCTTTCTTCCTTTCTTTCTTTTTTTTCTCAGTAGCTATAGAGCCCATCTTGGAACTTGTTCTGTAAACCAGGCTGACCTTGAAGACATAGAGATCCACTTGCTTCTGCCTCCAAGTGTTGGGATTAATGGCATACACCACCACTGCCTGGCCTTTTCTCAAGAACCATAAATTGAATTTCCTTTGTTTAGCTTTTTTCCTGACCATTATCCATAACAACTTGTAACCAATACATTTAAAAAAAATCCATAATCCATTTTTTGGGAATGTGTGCATTGTTTTCTAGACTACTTCCTGATGATTGGGTGTGCTGAAAATCTTATGGGGTCCCAAAGAAAATTTAGGATTATGGTTCCAGTCCTTACTTAATTCTGTGAAGCTGGATCATTTCCACCAGCAGTCTTGAAGCTATTTTGGATGTAGAACTCAGAGGAAACTGCAACAAATACACTCTGAAATGTTTGTTCTTCTGGGTGATATATTCTCACTGGAGATTTTGCTGTGGGCTTCCTTGATTAAACCTTATTTATCTTAACCAAGAATGAATCCACAGCTGATCAAACTTTTAGTTTTCTTAACCAATAATGAATTCACCGAGTATTGTTTCCTGTAGAAACAAAAATAAAACCTCTTCTCCAAAGTAACTCATCTTTTGACTTAAATTTTGAAGTCAAAACATTTTGATCAAACCTTATTCTTCTTAACCCAGAAAAAATTCACATCCTTTCACTTCCTGTGGAAACAAAAGCAAAACCTCTTTTCCAAAGTAACATATCTTTAGAATTAAATTTTGAAGTCAAGGCATTTTCAAAATATAGAAATTGGTTTAATCCATCAACATTTATAATCAAATATCTTTTAGCAGCTGTTTCTTCTTCCTCAACAAACAAATCAAAGACAACATAATAACATATAGTACCCAGATTCTCTGTGTATTTTCCACCTTTACATAGAAACTAATATGGAGAAGAAGGGAACTGGGAGTGCTAGGTTTTCTCCTAAACCTAGGTGGCTATGTTTGGGTTCCATTTCCTAGAGCTGGAACTCCAATCCTAGCTCTGGCCTGGGCTATTGGCTAAAAAGCCTCAGGCAAATGGCTTTTTCATAAATTTGTGGCCCAAAATGTTGGGTGACAAATGAAGCAAAATTAACAAAAGCTCAGGGTCAGAAATTGGATTCAACCTGAAGATCCAAAAAATGGCCAGCCAATGAGTCTTTCATTGACCTCAGTCTGAAATGGCAGTCCTGCCTCCCAGAATCTTAGAATGAGGCTGTGTGTCTGAGAGCTGTCTCACCTCATTTTATATTTCTCTCTAGGTCTGGGGTTAAAGCCATGCACAACTGGGATTAAAGATGTATGTCATTATGGCTCCTGGGATTAAAGGAGCATGTCATTGTGGCTACTGAATTTAAGGTGTCTGTAATTGTGGCTACTGGGATTAAAGGGACATGTCTTTGTGGCTACTGGCATTAAGGTTTGTGTTATTGTGGCTACTGGGATTAAAGGTGTGTGTTATTGGGACTACTGGGAATAAAGGTATGTGTTAACATAACCTGGTCAATAAGGCTTACTACTGGGACTGCTTTACTCTCAAATATTCAGGCAGCCTTTATTCATTAAAATACAAATAGTATTCCACAACAACAAACTTTCTTCATTTTTACTTTCCTATAAAGATGAGCCCTGATACTTTTATTAAAATTCACTGAGATGGAAATACCTAAACTTGATTAATTTATTATGACTAAAGATTTCTCAGTTTGTGCTTTTTGAAAAGTTGGAGTTTAATTTTTGTTCTAGATTTTCTTTGGGGTCTGTCTACATTTAAAAACAAGCCCAACTCAAAATTTATTTAAATGTGAGAGTGAAATTATTCCAATAATGGATTTAGCTGTTTCTTAGAATTGATGGAAATCTCTTACTCTCTTTAACCAGGTGCTAAAGGGGGATATTAAGATGGATATGCCTTCTGTGCCAATGGAAGATGGAACCAAATGATATATTCAGCCATATGGTTTCATCTCACCCTGACCATCTGCTGACTGTTTGCTTAAATATATTATCTAGTTCACTGATTCCCAGCTGAAGGAAAACTACAGCGTAAAGCAGACATATCCTGTAAAACAGTTATCTAGATAATAACTGTGGTCAAATAGCTGAAGTGCATTATCTTCTAAGAATAATCTGTGCACCCTGGGGAAATAAATTCATTCAAGGTATCAATTTCAGATTGAGTTTGGAGAAATGATGCTTTTATATGTACGAAAAAGAAAAATATGGAGAGCTGTGCCTCCAAACTTGACCTGAGACAATCAAGAAACAAAACCTGTATGTGTTTTATGTGTGACTTTGTATTGAGGAGAAACTAAATACAAACTAGATACAGTCATATATTTCATCAGCACACAGGTTTATAGTTTCCTCTAAGAAATTTTATTATTGTTGTAGGCATCCCAGGTATCCATACTTGTTTCTTGAAACTCCATTTTTGTCCTCTCTTGATATAAGCCATGATTTCCCCCAAACAGTTGGGAGAATATCTTTGTTCCACCAAAGGCAGAATTAGATTACTTGTTCTATTTTTTCTAATGAGTAGTAAATTACTATCTGCCTACCATATAAATGAGCGTTAGTGAGTGATTTCCCTTTGTTAAATCTCCAAAGACGTTGCACACTGAGTGCTAATTCTTCACTAAAACTATATCCACTAAGAGACATATAAAGAAATAATGTCTTTCACAACAGAAAAATTGTTGTCAGCACAAATTTTCAAGAGGTTTTTGAAGCTTGGTAAGAAGTTTCTTACTGAGATTTATTTGAATTAAAGTCTCTCATCACAGCAGATCATAGGGATCCCACTATCACCACTATCCGCAGACATGTTTTTTTAAAAATATAATGCCCTTGTCTCATCTAGCATTTGACATAGCCACTGTCAGCAAATCACCCTGTCAAAGATTTATTCTGAAAGGAGGGTGAATTACCTGGGTTGACTCTACACAGTATGTCACTGTCATTTCTAACTTGTCCACAGTATCTACTTGGAGTGTTTTTCATACTGCCAGGTAGTGAAATCTCTTTCCAGGTGCCCTTTTATTTATGAAAAAATGGAACACCCTAGAGAAGGCCAAACTAGGACTCTATTGAAAAAGGCACAGCAAGAAAATGAAAAATTCTTTTTCACAACACTGGTTTTAAGAAAACAAAGCAGTTGATAAACCCAAACTAGCATTACAGCATAGTATTCTCTCAAGTTCAGAGGGAAAATTCAGATCAGATGGCTACAAACTGATCTAGGTCCAGGTACATAAAATTCCCAAGAAAGAGATCATTAAAACAACCTCTCCATTGCTTCTAAGGTTCTCAGGTGCTTTATTCAGTATTATCTATAAAATTTTGAACCTGAGGTGTCAGGTAAACACAAAGATTAAGGAGACTATATTTTAGTTTGATGATAAACATTCATGTTATTTCCTGGAAGTGCACTCAAATTTGTCTAGTGCTACTAAACATAATTCTTTAAACTCATGATTGATTAACCTGTCAAGTATTCACTCTAGCTATTAAAATTGCTTCAAGATAAGGTAAGTGCTTCCTTCATGTAGATTTTATGATTACAGACAGACATTTAATAGAACAATTATCTAGTTCTGTAATGGATGAAAACACTGGAGAAGTAAGGCTAGCCTCCCTCCAACTAAGAGTGGTTGGAAGGATATTAGCCTCTTTAGCAGGAAAAAAGGTTGACTGAAAAATTATCCAAAATGTCAAGTGACTGACATACTAGTGGTAATAGTGGTCACCTATCTATCTGACATACACTCCTTGGATGTCTAAAAGCTACCTCCCAGCCAAGTCTTATTGACACTGGGCGTCTATTGAGCTGATCTACCTCCTGGGTTATTTCATCCTATCCCTGTGCAGAACAGTGAAGACGAGTCAGTTTTGCACTAATATGGTGAAGAATTTGCCTATCAGATCTCATTCTTTATTATTCTTTTATATTTGCATTTGACAAATATTTATTGCATGCCTACTATGTTACAGTTGCTGAATAAATCTATAAATCGGAGCTATCCTGAGAATTGCATTGTGAGAGCAGGAGACTGATCATAAACAAAGGAATCAGGGAAGAGCAAATTCACAGTAAGATATTGAGGCACTGGGAGGCAAGGCATACTAATTCAGAAAAAGTGGTCAAAGAAGGGGTCTCTCATAAGGAGACTCAGGAAGAAGTGACTGAAGGGAAGGTGCAAACTGTGGATATGTGGTCAATAAGTATCCTAGGAAAAAAATCAGAAATGTTTCCAGGTCAACCTGGTCTACAAGAGCTAGTTCCAGTACATGTTCCAAAGCTACCGAGAAACCCTGTCTCAAAAAGACAAAAATAAATACATAAATAAATAAATAAATACATACATAAAATCAGAAATGTAAAAGTTTCACATAGATATGATACTTGTTAAATTTGTAATAGTATAAAAGATCACTGGGACAGGGAAAGAATGAACACAGGCAGAGTAGAAGGGACAGTGTAGAAATAGAACTGAGCCGCACCCTTGTAATAATGCTTGAAGACATTATTAAGAAACCACTGTGTAAGGTGAGAACAGGCTACAAAGTCATGCTCCTAAAAGGCATCTTATATCTCATCTCAAAGCCAATGTTTTTAAATAAACTTTGTTGACCTTATGCTAGGTACTAATCCAATTACTGTCCAGACAAAGCAAAGAGTAAATGTTATACAAATGCTGTCCAAGGGACATACTTTAAAAGCATTGGAAATGTAATGTCTTAGAATCTTTACCAACTTGGAGGAAGAGAGTGTGCAGAATGAAGAGCCTGGACTAGTATTCTTGAGGTGATTGACTGTTATTTAGTTTCTGAGGCACGCATATGCAATCTATTTCTTCTTTGAAAAACATTTTTCCACAACCTTCCCAAATTCTACAAAATGAATTATTCTTGTTCTGTGCAACTTCCAGCACTGGCCCACTTCAGTGTCTTGGTTCCACATAACTACCATCCCTGGACAACTTTAGTGAGCCTGGAGTAAGTAAAGGCTAAATGCTTAAGAGAAGCAGGTACCCTCAAACTGCAACCACTAGCCTCAAAAGAAGTCATGTGAAATGTCTTATTGAACTACAAAATAATTAAAATTGTAACAAACCATAAGCAAAACACTGATCCACTCATCTACCTGAAACCTGATCAAGAAAATACACTAAACAACAAGAATTCCCAACATATGAATGTATTTGTAAGCCACAGTCTCATTTCCCTTTCAATCTCACATGGGTTCTCTAAAACCTGTCCATTAATTTCAAGAAAACCACAGTTACAGAGTTTGGTATAAATGAGACAGAAAACAATTTGCTCTGAGTGGTTTATTGCGGAAGAATGAGATCCTTAGTCACTTCCGTGAATACACATACTAATGACTGCCATAGTGTGGCACAAGAGCACAATTAAAAAGAAAAAAAACAAAAACAAAGAAAAGCAAGACAAAAACAAAACAAAACAAAAAACAAACAAACAAACAAAAAACAACCCTGCAGGACAACAGAGGTTTAAGAATTGAGCTGAGGCCACACATGGTACATGCTTCACTATTGAACATTCTGTCACTTTCTGATTTCAGAAAGTCACCTGCTTGCTAGTATAAAGGACACACACACACACACACACACACACACACACACACGTACACACACACAGATAACAGAGTATACAGTCTGAAATTTAAGGCTTAGTTGCCTGTTGGTAAGTGGACCTAGTATATGCCACTCATGTGTTCCATATAGTGATTTGGTGCTCTTCTAGATTTCCAACTTTTAAAAATATGTATATTGTTAACTCAGCCTACCTTCCAGGAGTCACTCAATTACTCATTATTGACGGTTTTAATGGCCTAATTGTTACAAGATGTAAAATAATTAAAAATTAGGGCTGAGATCTCTTCCAATGACTGTTAGAATCACTGAACCTCATATCCTGTATCCATATCAAATAATTGATTAATTAGAATTACTTTTCAGAGAAACAAGTTCCTAAATGGGAATACTAGTCCTGTGCTCTAGTTAAACAAGCTCTGGGTAAAACTCTAAGAAGCCTCCATGGAAAAAGTAGTGGAGAAGAAACTCCGGATTTTTAAAGCTTCATGTTTTCTTCTGTTTATCCTGGAATTCTGTTAAACCAATCTGTTATTACTAGGTATAAACTACCTTGTTAATTCTGTTAAACCCATCTGCTATTACTAGGTATAAACTACCTTGATCATTATGAATAAAGTCTGCTGTGGCAGAATCGTGTACAAAGCCTAGCTCTCCAATGTGATTTGCAAATCCATATAATGAGCTATGTAAATGCCATTCTGTGATTCATCTATTGAGACTATATGAATGATATTTAAATGAACAATATGTGTGAAAGTGCAATTTGGCCTTCAAGTATATTCTTTTCACTTTTGAACTAGTCTTTAAGAGTCTGGCAAAGTCTCCATACTGTCTTCATATTCATTGCCAATTTCTGAGTTGATGAAATCTTTACACCAGTAATTATTATATTATTATAATATAACACAAAGACAAAGGCTTAAATAGATAAAAGGTGAAATAAAGTTGTAGTCCTCTGCAATTGTTTTGAGTATAGAGACAGACTATGTGTCATGTTGTGATACACACACACATCACACACACACTCATATGTTGTACACTGTCATCTCACAAAGAGGCTCAAAGAGTATGTTAGCACTTCTTCAGTTTATGAATGGTTTATTTTTCTCAATAAAAAGGTGGGTAGCTCTATCTTTTAAAATTTTTGTTCCCCCCAAATAGAGATTTTTTAAAAAGGAGAAAAAAAAAGAAGAAAGTGAAAAGGAGAGGAAAGACAAGAAGGAAGAATGGGAGGAGGCAGAAGAGGAACTGCTGATAATGTAGAACACATTTCAAATCCTGGCAATAAATTAATGTTACAGTGTGTTCTGTGTGAGTGTGGTGCTCAACGTGAAGTAACAGCAAGCTTTTGCCATCCTCTGCATCCAGCCCATGTTCACCTTGCCTCATGCCATCATACCATATTCAACATCCAGTCCCAACCTGCGCCACCCATAATGTGCTCTAGCACAGCCTGGTGAGTGCTCCAACCTGATTTTACCGTGCTTGTACTCTTCTAAATCCTTAGACTCTGCCTGCATCTCACATCTTGTAATACCACTGAGTCAAGGAACCATGCTTGAGCTGGAACAACTCTCCAGGTTTGGCCAGGAAATAAATCCTACACACCAGCCTATGTATTCCTGAACTTATCATGTCCAATCCACATACAACCTCCAAGTACAATGCATTCTGCATATCCTCTGTTCTTATGCAAACTGGTGGGTCTGTGTCAACCTACTATACTGGCATCTTCCCCAATACTAGATACACACTGAATCTCACAACCAAGTTCCTGAAACAGACTGTTAAATCCAAGATTGTGCCTTACCCCAATCAGTTTGGGCCTGGTGACACACACTGAGAGGCAGTTCAGTGTATTGTATCCATATCAAACAAATACAACCAGTAAAAGAAATTCTTTTGCACAGACCTTATCGTATAATCACAATATAAAAGGTCAACATGTTAAGTACCCAGAAAAATCCACCAAAGCTATAGAAAATGGTCTTCAATGACAATCACCTAGGTAAATGCCAAGATACAGAACTTAAAAGAACAATCATAGCTTCATTAAAGTATTAAGAGTTTAGAGAAGTTATAAACACATTCAAATATGAAGTTGAATGAAATAAAATGCCATGATGTAAATAGGCTGAAAGAACCTATGAAAACCAAATCATCCCTACAGAGAATACTAGAAGCAATATTTTGTATTGAACAAAGGAGTAAGTATAGCCAAGAGAGAGTAGTAGGACTGGGTTTCTTTTTCTTTTCTTTCTTTCTTTTTTTTTTTTGAGACAGCTTTCTCTGTGTATCTCTGGCTTACCTGAACCTTACTCTGTACACCAGGCTGCCCTTGAACTCAGAGAGATCCACCTGCCTCGGCCTCCCTGAGTGCTGGGATTAAAGGCATGAACCACCACTACCAGGTTAACCTAATTTCCTAAATACAAAGTACAGCTAAGAAATACACAACACAATATCAACAAATTGACTAAAATCAACATGCAACTTCCAATAATGAAATATTTATGTCCTCTGCTCTCAAATTAAAAGACACAATGAGATGAATAGATAAAGAAACAAAATCAATCCTTCTTTCTACAAGAAACTCATCTTACAGATAGAGATAGGCAATACCATAAAGTAAAAGAATAGAAAAATGGATTTAAATAAAAATGGAGCTGTAAACAAACAGGTGTCTTGCAATAAGACAAAAGAAGGAAATTGGAATAAAATAGCAAAGACTGATAAAGAAATAACTTTCCTTCTGCTAATAAATAGGTGATGAAAATACAGTACATATATACTATTGAATATTATTCAGTAGGAGTAATTAAAAAATGAAATCTTGAATTTGCAAATAAACTAATGGGATTAGAAAGTATTATGTTGAGTAAGGTAACCCAGACCTAAAAACACTTAAAGAATGACAGCTGAATCTGACTCAAAAGCCTTCACCCTGAGGAACAGCTTTGGTAATGCCAGCATGCTCTATGGAAGCTTCCAAGGGAGAAAAACAGTTTATAGTCTTACCAGTTGTGATGTCTATGAGTCAAAAGAGTGATCATTATGGGAAGGAATACTATTCAAAACAATGGCATTTATATCTTGTCCATAACCAACATCTGCCTATTGGTCTTAATGCCTTCTTAACAGGAAGGAAATCGTGTCTGGTACTGTTAGCCTAACCAACTACCTATGGCTACTGGAGTCATAGATTTTAGAGGAGAATCTACTTCTGTCACTTCCATAAACAACTGTAGTTACTAAATAAATGCATTTCAAACACTAACTCAGATACCCGCAGATAAGGTTAACTCCCACCCTTCAACAAAGAAGCTTTCTCCTGAAGCATACAGACACTATTACAGAAAGCCACAATTGCTCAAAATATAAAGAAAAACTGACCATGTATTGCCCAGCCTCAGTTGATGCATATGTAATACAATGTCTACATTTAAATCTCAGGAAATGTTATGAAGTAGGGGACAGAAATATTTTAAGAGACAGAAGATCTGGATTCTTGCTGTGATATTTTATCTTCTAGATATGACAGGAGAGCAACGTCCATGAAACCTCAACAGCAGAGTTTTGTGTCAAGACCTGAACAATGACATCAGATGGAGGAATTTCATGGGACCTTGCCACTGAATGAATATATATAGATAGATATAGATATAGATATAGATATAGATATAGATATAGATATAGATATAGATATAGATATAGATATAGATATAGATATAGATATAGATATAGATAGATAGATAGATAGATAGATAGATAGATAGATAGATAGATATAGATAGCTAGATAGCCAGTTAAGAACCTCTGAGAGAGGAAGAATTGGTTGTCTATGATGATGAGTGCTCTAATTGGTTATTTAATCCAATTTTATAATCTAATGTAATCTTTTGTCTAATTTCATATAATATTACAATATATATTTCATATAATATTACAAATTGATATAAAATTTTTCTGTTCATTGAGATATTGCTTAAACATTGATTTTGCTTTTACAGAATTAAAGAAAGGCTTTACATTACACCACAAGAAGTTATTTATGATGTTTTCTTTAAATATCACACTGATGCAATGTTTAGCTGTATATGTATATCTATGTCCTTATGTGTAGCATGTTTCCAGTGAGGTATTTCAAGTGCATTTTCTCAAAGAGATCCTTAGGTATTCATGCTTGATCATCTTTACACCTGGCTCACTATAAAAGCTATAAAGTTGTCTGAGAAAAGTAATCAATTTTCACCTGTTATGAGAAAAATCTATTTAAATTATAATGAAGTAAATTTTAGTTTTTAAAAACCCAAATAAATTAAAATGAGGGATCCTATTATCTGATCAAGAATATTAACTTTATAAACTAAGTAAATAGTAAGACAGAAAAATTCAGATGTAATTTTCTCAAACTATAAAAAGGGACAGGTCTTTTAAATATGGGAACTCTATTTGCTTTGTTTTCAAGGCACAGGATCCTACAGTGTTTTTATGGTTAAATGTAAATTGATTCCTAGCCACCTATCCTTGACCCCTTTTAGTTGATGTGGTACCTGCAGAGCATTCTATTTGTCACTCTAAGGATGAAAACTAATAACCAGAAATAAGAGACAGAAAGTTTTTCCATGTTAGAACACATGACATCAAAGCTGTGAATGTGATGATTGCTCCGTTTAAGTAACTCCTTTATTTATAGCCTTAAGTTCACAGCAAAGCTTTCTGCTTTTGTTTGATATAAGGAGATTTTCAGATACACGTGTTGTCTTCAAGTTACATATCAAAGTTCTGATAATTCAATATAATGGAGATTCAGTACTTTGCAATGATTCCATCAATTTGCTACATTTTAATTTTTTGTCTTTTGTGAGTTATTATTTGCCCATAACTTTCATAATTGATATGCTATTTCACCTGTAGTAGTAGTTTATCATGAAATAACCAATCTTATTCTCAACTTGAATTTTTTAATAAGGAATTTTGTATAATTCAGACATGATTCAAACTCTAGGAGTAGAGGTTAACTTTGAACTACTGTCACAATGTCTGCTTTTCTGATCTTTGTCTTCTAAAGGCAAATGTTTTCAGTATTTATTTTTGAAAATTATTTCCATATTTTAATACCCACCTTACTATTTTGCTTTCTTTTTTATTATAGACATTATTTTTCATTATCCTATCATGAAAACTACGAGTTCAACTTCATGTCTCTACTCTACAAGGAACCCTCCCACATGTCCCTTTCAATATAGACTTCAGGATTAAATTAAGTTAACACCATAATTAATATCATTATTCTATAACTTTTGCTTTCTGTTGAGTAAATTTTACCCCAGTTTCTCTTCTCTTGTTTTACCATAATTCTATCATTACTTTTTCCTCAAGAGCATATCTTTTCTGTTAATAGGTGCATAAGGAATTGACAGTGTTAGTTGCATTTATTGTATGTGATCTTACTTGATAGAAATACTATGCATTGGAGACTTAGTATCTCTAATATAAGAAGTGTATATCTCAGTGAATTTGACATTTGTAGAATCACGATGATCACTAAGCTGTTTGTGACGCTGTATTTCTTAGTGTGCAAACCAAGAAACAATGTCTGTTCTACTGAAATATACATGTCTTTTTCATATATTACTTATATTATTCCTACTGTTAAATTTTTGAAAGGGAAGTTGATCATTGGGAGTTAGTACACTGTATGTCACTGATTTTAAGCTTAAAAATGAGATAAGTAGAAGATGCTCTCAAGCAATTTTACTATTTCATACATTTGCTCATTAGTGTTTTTTTGCCAAATATTCTTTTTTTATTTTACTGAATATGCTTAGAAAGACAACTAATGTTCTTCAATTTTAGTTTGGCAACATATAAAATTGAATGGTGAAATCTGTAGAGGAAGGTAGTGGACAAAATATCACAAACCAAAAGACTTGTAGCACCTTATCAACATTTCCATGCCTGATGATTAGTTTAAGGATTAAATTTGTGATTGCATGCTCAGCTTGAGACTTTGCAACTTTAGCATCCTGGAGAATAAACTAGTGTGATGTTATTAAAATATTCATGAACATACTTTGCCATGAACTTATTTGTTTTGAACAATATGCTGTCCATTCAATCTGTTTCCTAAACTTTATCAGTGTACTCTTGTGAAATAGAATTGATACAATGAATGTAAACATGTATATGTATACATATGCATATAATATAAAAATTTATGTAGTATATAAATATACCAATACAGAAGATTCATCAAATAGGCTAAGCTGGTATGGTTGAATGATAGAAATATTTCAATAACATCTGTCACATAATAGAGAGTTGGAAAATCCATCGGTGGTTCAGTACAAAAGGCTGGGCACCTGATCATACCAATCTGGATTCAACAAACTAGATGTTTCTTGGATTATAACTTGTACTCAGTTTACTTTGGGAAACCTGAAACACTGCTTCTAAAATCAGCAGAGAAATCTACCTCAATAGGGTATTTAACTTAACTAAACCCAAGTGAGAATAAATCAATCTTCATTGTCCCCTGTCTTTAATATGTATTCTGTTTCAAGGTAGTGTTGTCCTCAATCTGGGGTGGGTCTCCTCACTCAATTAAAGCAATAAAGTGACTTCCTCAATTGAGGCACTTTCCCCCTGTTATTCTAAGTCATGAAAAGTTGATATTTAAAGCTAATTATCTTTATGAGTATGCCAACTGTACACTCAAACAGGTCACTTCAAAACTATAGCTTTCCATCCTGTCTCTAAATTTTTGTACTTTTTCACAATGTAAAATATAGTCCAACTTTAAAGGGTCTCTCACATCCAGATCAATTTGTGTAGCCCAAATGTTCTCAAATGTGTGGCCTTCCACTGGAGCATAGTCAGCATACCAGGAGCTACACTCTTAAATACAATCAACATATGAACTCACAGCTGCTGTGACAGCATGCACAAGATCTGTACAAGCCCATGCCAGGCCAAATCCCAGCATGGAGAAAGGAATTGAGCACGAAGTCTTGACATTAGCCAAGGAGATTTGGCAATTGATAGCTGCAGAAGGAGGGAAAGTCAATTTTATCCAGGAATATAGCCCCTCATATGTGTATAAGCATATTCTCAACAAATGATAAAAACATTCATGTAAAAGATAATTTACATTTTTATGTGTCCATGTGGCCTTATTATTTATAAATACATTCCTCTAATATTCATCTTGTATTTCTTCCATTGTTCAAAAGTGCCTGAGTGTGTCTTGGTGAAATCTGGTGCATATATTCATTCCTTAAGGATATGAGCCATTTACCTTGTACCTGGATTAGTTGTAGTTTTCCAAAGACCTTAATCATAGAACATGTTAAGACAGACTCATATTTACATTATTGTTTGCACTCCTGACATAATCTTTCTTGCCTTCATTGTGCAGAAGCAGTACAAATTCTGACTGGAAAACCACATCTTCTAGCACTGTTGTTCCCTTCTTACTGTGTTAACTCAGGGTTTATCAGTAGCACAGAATGGTCCAAGGTAACTCTTAACTAATGGTTAAATGGAATATTTGCTATGTGCCCTAGCAGAACCGTTTCTACATGAAACCAAAATATTTAGACCTGCGAAGCAGAATATCACAGGAAGAGGAAAGAAAAGTTTTCTTCATTACTAGGGAAATGGCAAGTAGAAACATTTATTTCTATCATTTGACTCCTGAATCCATGAATTCTGCTTTATGATCTCTGCAGAGTATATTCTAGAGATCTCTGGACCAGGTTTTACACACACATACACACTACACACAGATATGCAGGTTTATATATACATATACATATATAGGATATAAACTATATAGACTATATATACAATATATTTGATGGTTTGAAAAGGGTCCCCATAGACTCAAAGGGAGTAGTACTATTAGGAGGTATGGTCTTGTTGGAGTAGGTATGATATAATTGGAAGAAGTGTGTCATCAGCTCTGGACTTTGAGGTTTCAGAAGCTCAAGTCAGATTTATAGTCTCACACTCTTCATGCTGCCTGACAATCCAGATGTAGAACTCTGAGCTACATCTCTAGCACCATGTCTGCTTACATGCCAAGATGTTTCCCACCACGTTTCCTGCCATGATGAAAATTGATGACTGGTTTACTCTGAACTGTAAACCAGTCAAAATTAAATGTTTCTTTCTTAAGAGATGCCATGGTCATGGCATCAATTCACAGCAATAGAAACCCTAACTAAGGTTGAAGTTGGTGTATTGATATGATAGGCCTGATTATGCTTTTTGGAGGGGAAATGTGGACTTTGGATTAGAAAATTAACTTAATACTTTATGTGGACCTTAATGGACCATATTAGTAGGAATGCAGAAAACAGTGTTGAGGTCAATTTGATATTTAGGGTCTTGACTCTAAATGTTTCAGAAGAAGAGAATATTAGTACGTGGCCTAGAGACCATTCATGTGATAATTTGTCAAGAATGTGGGTGTTTTCTGCTCTTGTACCCAGAAATGTGCATATGACTAAATTAAAGAGTTATGGATTAGCAGCATTGGCAGACAAAATCTCCACATATCCTAGTATTGACTTTATTACTGGGTTATTAGTGGCCATACTTATTCAAACCTATAATGAAAAAAGAACAAGGTAAACAAAGAAAAATACAAAATATACAATTTGAGGAGAAAATGGGCACTAGGAAGTGAAATAGACCTAAGTTTTTGTTCAATGAGATAAACATATTTTTAAAATTCCTGATTTTAAATTGGATAATGGAAGTGATAACCTCAGGGCCAGATCCCATGTAGTTAAGCATACAATTTATAAAATGGAATTAAAGAACAGCTTAGCTTCAGGTGTGGTTGTATATTCCTTTAACCCCAGAAGCACTCAGGAGACAGGGACATGCATACTTTTGAGATCAAGGACATCCTAGTTTATAGACCAAGTTCCACGACTGCCAGGTTTAGGCAGTGAAGGTAGCCATTGAAAACAGCAGGGTGGTATAAATGTAACTGAGGGCCATGATCCAGCTCCAGCAGGCAGCAGATCTTGCCAAGTTTTATCACTTGATTCTGGCTTTAGTGTCAGTGATATAAGAAATGGGTTATGGAGTCTCCCTCCACAACTAAGGAGAACTATTGAGGTCAAGCATGTATGAGGGGTGTCACCAAATGGAGGCCTGATATGCCATTGAGTAAAGCCATGAAGGTGAAACCTGGATTGCCTCAGAAAACGCAAAACGCTGGAGATGCCAGAGCTCTTGGAAACCAGCTCAGGAGAGCTGCTGACAGGGAGTGTAACAGACCCAGGGGAAAGAAGATTTCTGTAGTCAAGAAAGTTGAAAGGGTTTAGAAATCATACATGGAGTTGAAGAATTTGGAGTTTGCCCAGTTGGTTTTTGGTAATGCATCCAGCCTGTTCACACTTTTGGAATGATAGTGTGTATTCAATGCCACTGTATGTTAGATGTGTGTTATCTTCTTTTTTATTTTGATATAAAAGCAGATTATAGTTAAGAGATTGTATGAGTTTAAGGAGAGACATTGAAATTGAACCATTACTTAAGAAGCAAACTGATAAACTATGGAAACTTTTGACAAAATACTGAATTAATTTCTGAATTATGGTATGGATACAAGCCAATGAGGGCCAGAGAGTGGAATATAGTGGTTTGAAAATGGCCCCATAGGCTTATAGGGAGTAATGCTACTAGGAGGTGTGGTCTTTTTAGAGTAGGTGTGATCATGTTGGAGAAAGTGTGCTATTGGGGATTGTCTTTGAGGTCTCAGATGCTCAAGTAAAGCCCAGTGTCTCACTCTATTAAGAGAGACTATG